>LOND01000049.1:203281-240101 GCA_014220965.1 Paragonimus kellicotti
TAGGAACAATCGTCGCTCGATCCAACCTGGTTTTGAATATGATGACGACCGTCGAGAACACAAACGCAAGCTGACTAAAAGCTTGTGCATAGACCGTGAGCACTAGTTGGTCGAACAGTCGAAAGAGATGGAAAGGGCCTTTTTATCTGGGAATTGCAGAAGGCTTTTTTCCCTGATCCGTGGTTGTACTAGTCGTCGATTTGGTGTAAGTGAGACCATATGTGAAAAAGATGGTTCACTTATCACCAATCAATCGCGTCGACTTGACAGGTGGGCTGAACATTTTGAAGAACAGTTCAGCTGGCCTCAACCAGACCATGTGGACGACGGGACCCGAATGGTCAGTTATTGCGTTCCAGACGGCCCTCCGTCGGAAGCAGAAGTGGTCCTAGAGCTCAGGTTATTGAAGCGTAATAAGGCTCCTGGACCAGACCTCCTCTCTCCTCTTTTCAAGGATGGCGGGGAGAGGTTGATATCAGAACTGACAAAACTCCTCCAGACGATTTGGGAGACTGAAGAGGTACCTCGCGATTGGTGCTTGTCAACAGTAATTCCCGTTTTCAAAAAGGGGGCCCGAAGTCTATGTGACAACCACAGAGGCATCAGTTTGGTATCTGTTGCGTCCAAGTTACTCACTGGCCTCATTTTACGTCGGCTCACTAAACCCAGAGAAAGCCAGATACGTGAAGAACAGGCAGGATTCCGATCCGGTCGAGGGTGCGTTGACCACATTTTTACCTTGCGACGGATCTTGGAACATCGGCACTCTTATAGGCAGCCGACGGTCTTGGTCTTTTTGGACCTGAAGCTGCTTTCGATTCAGTTGCTCGTAACGTTCTCTGGAACTGTCTTCTTCGCAAGGGAGTACCAGGGAAATACGTGAATCTGTTGAGATCACTGTATGCTCACTCTGCAAGCAGGGTGAGGGTTTATGGACAGCTGTCTCGGGCGTTCATCACTTCTAGTGGTGTTCGTCAAGGGTGTCCGATTTCCCCTTGTTCAATTTTGTCATGGACGACATTCTGGAGGGTGCGCTTAAGGAGTCCAGTGAACTTGGTGTTGAGCTTCTTCCTGGCGCTCGGTTGACCGATCTGGAGTATGCGGACGACATTGTCTTACTTAGCCCCTCTGCCGACATGCAGACCATGCTGAACAAGGTGAGTGACCGGGCTGGTTTGTATGGAATGCGCTTCGCACCTTCAAAGTGCAAAGTGTTACTTCAAGACTGGGGCATTTCCACTCCTACTTTCTTTATTGCAGGTAATCCGCTCGAGACTGTGGACAGTTTCACCTACTTGGGTAGCACTATCTCGTCAGCTTGTAATATTGCTGATGAGATATCAACGAGGATAGCAAAGGCACGAGTTGCCTTTGCCAACCTGCGTCATCTGTGGCGTCGAAAAGACGTTCGATTGTCGCTGAAAGGAAGAGTATATAATGCTTGTGTACGTTCTGTTTTGCTCTATGGTTCGGAAACGTGGCCTGTTCGCAAGGAAGATATCAACAGGCTTGCTGTATTTGACCATCGTTGTCTCCGCCAAATAGCCCACATTAAGTGGACTGATCGCGTGAGCAATGCGGCAGTTCGCCGGCGCGTATTCCGGAACGCTCGGGATGCGCGATCAATTGGTCAACTACTCACGTTGCACAGCCTGCGATGGTTAGGTCACGTACTCCGTATGTCAGCTGATCGTTTACCGTACCGGGCATTATATACTGAGGCCACCAACAGTTGGGTGAAACCACATGGTGGTCAAGCAACAACGTGGTCACGAAATATGAAGACCCTGACTGCTCCACTGAGTAAAGTGGGTAGGTGTCGCCTGCCTGGATGGGGTCCTCGTGATCACTCAAACCGCTGGTTGGAGACGCTATCCGAGATGGCGGCGTGTCGCAGTCAATGGCGTACCTGCATCCATACCATTTCTAGTTCTTCGCTTAGACTTCTATTAATTTTCAACCTTCTTAGTAACGTTTTCTTCTAGGATATTCCACGTCACTGTTGAGGTGAGCGGCAGCCCGAGCCACAGTACCTTTTGGTCAGGCTCATGGCTGCTATGATGATGGTGATGGTCGAATTCGTGTAAGACGGTTCACGTCTTCTACCCTGACCTGCCAAGTCTCGCTGCTGAAGATATAACACAGCCCTCACTGTCGCCTTATATACGCGACCTTCAAGACTCAGAGAGACACCTTTCTGTCGCCAGAGGTGCCCCCATTGGCGACTATCGCCTAGCCTTAGAGATACGCGCTTCTATTTCATTCCCTACACCTCCGCCACCGCCACTGATGCAGCTTCCCAGGTATACAAACCGGTCAACAACCTCCATGACTTCATTATCTAACATTAAATCTACGTAATCACAGCAATCTTGCAGAAGAACTCTTGTTGATGTTTTTGTACTGTTTTGTACTGTACTGCATGCATTGTTTTCTGGCCGAGCTCTAGTTCTGTCTTTAATTGTACTTATAATTTTACCTATACTATACCCGCGTTCAAACTATACCTCAGGTTACCTCCATCTCGAGTACCGTCTAATGTAGGCATACGTTAGATACTGGTTGGAATATATGACCCAGCGCTTTCCGAGACTTTCGTTCAAGTTTGAGATCAGTAACCCTTTTGTTACTAATATTTCGAGCTTCTTAATTTCCTCGGTTTTATTTTTTGTGAATGCGAACGTGTATTTAGATGGAACTAACGTCTCATCATGTATCACTGATTACTTCGGAAGACGATAGGTTACGTAAACTTTGTGTGCACTTTCGGAGGATGTATGGTTTCTTAGGAGTAATGAATCAGGATCGTTTAAGAATATCCGTCTTCAACTGTTACATAGGTTCACCCTAAGTTAACTCGCATACACTGTACTAGTTTTCACTTATCGTAATTTGTAAAGTTAACTTCTTTATCCTCCTTTTTCAGAAGTGATATGAACCTTGAGTTGGCCCGCCTAACTCAGCTGAAACTGGACGCTGCTCGTCAAGATAATCCTGGCATGGGACAGGTTCGTCGTACGTGTTTTTGAACACGAATGTTGCTGTTTCTTGACTCTCCTGTGAACGTTGTTTTCTTAGCTTCTCGTGGAGCTGTTTTGTATCCATGCTGAAACCTACAGGTCTCATGGAAATTGTAAAATGCTGACTGATCAAATGATATGGTCCTGAGCCACCTACTGTTCAACGTATGAAAGTGACAATTTCGATCTACGGCCACTGTGTGCTCTTGCTACGTGAGCTTGTGTTATCGGATAGTTTTGAACCCATCTGTGACCTAGTTCGAGTCTGAAGAGTGCAGACTTGCCTCGTTTTAGTATTACCAACAATATGACCGGGACAAATGTGTTGTGTTTTTTATGGTTAGACATGCCGCCCGAATTAGTACGAATGTAAAGCCACTGGTGCTTCTTTGTGAGACTGTCTTCTTCCTTTTTGTTTATTCTTTGTATTTCGCAAGATTGATACACCTCACCAGGCTTGATGTGTGCATGTGTCATACAAAATGGTTAGTTCCACCTTATGCACCGCTGCTAGATGACACATCACATGTGGACTGGGTACTGTTAGGCTGTTAACGTCAAAGCGGTTGTATTGGGAATATCTGGGTTCGAACTCGCGACCGTGTGATTGCTAGACAAGCGTTGCTATGATTGAGTCATCGCGAATGGGTATTGGCCCTGAAGTTCAGTTTTTCACCGAGCTTGTCTTTCAACTAACAGGCATGTCATTACTAAACATGGCGGCATTATTACATGTGGGCATGGACACTTTGATCAGATGCTGTCTCAAACTCATGATTACGCAGACGTATGTTACGACACTGGCATGACATCGTTGTTTCTGTTACACACGTCATTTTTTTGAATTTTTGCAATCTGCATATTCAAAGGCGATACTACGTGCTGAATGCAAAGTAACCCTATCAGTCGCCTTCACCGGTGTGTGATCAACACAGAATAGTGTTTGTTAGACCTGAATCCATTCGATCTTATGGCATATGAGGCTTTGTCGGTAACATTGGCTGGCTCTGATACTTCGTGTTTTAAGTAGCCGCTCCCATTGTTAAATGCGGCTTATCGGAACAGTTCCTCTTTGAGAAATACACAAGGTACATGCAACCCGCGTCATCAGCCGACTTGCTACCTACCATTTTGGTTTTCGCAGTTGACCCCACACAAGCATCAGGAAGCCGTATATTTAGTGCATTTGTTCAGTTAAGCCTCGGGGTCGCATACTGAAATTCCTATCTGTTCATATCGTTGTGTCTGCTATTTTTTTATGTTGAAGATTGCGCCGCCTCGTCAGTAGTCAAGTTAGATCAAATCGATCACAATTTTTTGCCCCCAACAAATATTTTATTTTTTCAGTTGTACATCGGTCATTGAGCTGTATTTCAAGGATAGTATTAAAATAGTAAACAGATGCCAGGATTTGTATGCAATCCTTTTCAAACTTAGAGGTATCAGGAAATTTTTGTGACAATTTACACTGATGTTTTCAAAACTGTCCGTCTGCGTATCTCCGCGTCTGTGAGCAAATATTGCCAGTTACCTGCATCCTTGCAGTACACATCCGGTCTTATTGATAGGTAGGCTGACTATTTTCTTGGTTAACAACATGCACGTTTTTTTCTTAAGATTGGCGAATTTGTCTATAAAATCTGTTTGGCTATTTCTACTTGATTATGTGTATGTCTAAAGGGGCATATTTGAGTTGAAAAATGTGTACCTTTTTTCTTTGAACTTTAAGAACTTGTCTACACCGCCTGATCTTCGATTGATCTCTTCGAGTGCAACAAAATATCTACATTGTCAAAAAAGTTTCAGACGTTGTATATGTACGCATCATAAATTGTTACATATCTGAACATCTGTTTTGCCGTCAAGTCCTATTTTTTCTTCTTCATATATACTTCTTAAGGAGATAAATCTAACGTGTCGGAAGCCCACACCTGACATGAAAACTCATTTTGCTTACAATAATTCTTGTGGATTGTTATCCAGTTTGAACTCCCTACTACTTGCGTTTGTCTGTGTTGTCTGTGAAGTACGTATGAACTCGCGGTTGCCAAGGGTTACATATACACGGTCGTGGTTTCAAGCTGGATTGCCCTGATTGTGTCTGTTTAATTTTCTTCAGCGTAGTTGTGGTCAATCTGCGTGCAACCTCCTGTGTCACCTGACAGCAAGCATCTTGTGATCTAAAACTCAAAGTGTAATTCAACTCTGAAGTGAAGATAGCTGATGAGATAGGGCAATGAAAACCTCAAGACAGTTCTGTCTTGCGGATGCGGTCTTACTCGCACTTGTAGTCCAGTTGTTACTTCGTATGATTCATTACGTTGATGTTGGTTGTCAGAGGTCGAACACATCGGATTTGTTGCAGTTAGACATCGTTGTCGGTATGAACCACTTTCATTGAAGATGTTGACAGGCTGAAGCATATGCGGACTTATTCGCACATGTCATTAGTTATATGCCATATATCGAGTCAGAATTTTAGTCAGTTTTGGTGTTTTCTGACTGGCTGATAATTGGCGAAATATTCTGGAAACTACGGAGCAGTTTTCACACCTTAATTTTTTTTCATCTGTTTACTTGTGAGATTGTTCACGACTGAACTTGTACACGTGATTTTCCTCTTCAGGGACTGCATAAAGATAAAAGTATTTTGTTGATTTTGGATCGTGGTTTCGACCCACTGAGTCCGCTTCTACATGAGCTCACGTTACAGGCTATGTGCTACGATTTATTAACGGTTGTGGACAATGTATACACGTGAGTTTTAGCAGAAGCTATTAGTATGTTTTCGTATGAAAGTTGTGTTATAACCCCTATATCGTTACCTTTAAGCGGATATCATCTTAACAACTTACAATGCAGTTCAATCACTGAGCATGGAAGCTCGTAACTATTAATTTCGTTTGCGAGTGAATAGTTTGTGAGTAATCTCCTAACTTGCACGAGACCGGAATAAATACGCATAACACAAACTTTTGGAGTTTAGGAAATGCGATCAGTACTGCTCGAATTTGATAGTACTCAAGACGATTTGGCACGCTGTAACTGTTGTGGTGTCATAGGTTGGGTTAAGTTTATATTTTACTCACCGCAAGTGCTCGCTATTGTTTAACACAAGTTCAAATATGTGCTGACTTCTTTCAGGCTACTCAGATCTGATTTGGAGTTGTCTGGACAACCGGGTTTGAACCTATGGTCAAGTGTCAAATGTCATTATCGCAAAGTTACTACAACTCCGTAGTAGCATATTTGTATAAAGTTAAATATTACCTACCCTACGATATGATCATTCTTTGCCAACAGTAACTGTTAGGCGACAACATCGTAAACGTGTGAATTTCGACTTGGACACAATGAACTCATATAAGAACATTTGATGTCATTGGTGTTGTTCTATGAATGCATCCGAATTGTCGCTATGTTTGTTCAGACTGGTTCCTCCTTTTTTCTCTCTACAGGTACCGTTATTTTTTAAAAGAAATACATTTGTGAACCTTCGTTATAATGTGCTGTGCAAGAACACAAAGTCGGTTGGTGTGTATTAGGCTATTCAAACCTCTGTTGGGGCTCATCAGGGCTCCAGTCTGTAATTGTACTATTGGTGATGGTACTCATTACTAGCGGGTTACCTTAAACTCACGATTCTGTTTTATTTCCCGATGGACAGTTCGATACGGAATCCGAATGAGCGAACGTTCGGGATGCATTCTTACACGATGCCTCTGTTTCACCGTTTGAACCTTTGCAAAACTCCAGAGCTAGCTCAGAAATCTAGCTTTTCAAAGACTAGGGTAGTGGATAAACAATTGTTTGCATTTTACCACGTTGCCAGAAACTCGGTATTCACGTATCTCATTGAATTGGATTTCAGATACGGCGACAATCGCAAGGCACACATCACTGAGCAAGATTTCCTATGGAAAGATTTGCGGCATCTACATATCGCAGATGTTACCAGGTATATTTTTTAAATCTTGATTTGTGATTCTACGTTTCTCTTCTTTTGCCGGTCGCATGTGATGGTATGTCACGTGGAAATTTTGATGCGTCTATGGTTTACTTATTTATTTGTTTGACATATTATCCAGTATATACACGCAATCAGAAAGAGAGATGAGAAAGCGGACGCGCAGCGATGAATAATAAATTTACCATGGACGTAATTTTTCATCCAGATTACTATTCTGTGTCATTTTAACAGCGTCTTCTACCGTCAGCGTTTCGAATTTGTAGCTTCCCAGTACTGGATACAAGCCGTGACATCACTGTCACCTGGTCACGGTGTTTTAACAGTTAGTCCCCACTAGGTGATCGGGCGGCATACAGAGTGTGTCCAGTCCAACCAGTTTGATAACGAGAGAGAGAGAGATGCCAAGGTATTCGGATTATTTCCTCTAAAAATCAATTGTTTGATAACCTCATTGTTCAAACGGTTGTTTAAACGTACATGAACTCCTATGGTCAAAAGCGGATGTACGGCGAACATCTTCCACCCCAGTGGGAAGTAGTGTGTTTAAGATTTTGCGGTGTTTTTAACGTATTTACAGCTTAACAGAATGATAATAGAATGATAAAACGATTTATTACAACAACGACAACAACAACAACATAACCAGGTACAGAGCAATCCATCCAACGTAATACAGTACGCCCTCTGTGAGCAAGAGATGTGCGTGCGATTAGTCCTCACGGTCGATAAGATGACCAATCCAAACGGTTGTCGATCGATCGATAGATACGCACCCAAAACATGTGGAGCAGTTGATGACAACTCGCGCGGACGCATTATCCCTTCCTACGTTAGTTGAGGTGATCCGGTTTGAAAACGGTTTGCCGGATGACGCTGACGCTGGAATCGGCTCTGGGGGTGTTGGCTCGGCCGTGGGTGTGTCATGTGAATCAGGGGTGGAGGTATCGGAGACTCGACGTTTCCTGGGCTTGATGTCCGCGGGCGCACATCATTCGCCCGTCTTCCGTTTGAGCCTGTATGATTTGTCCGTTAGCACTTGTGACAGTAGCGGGTTGCCATATGTTTTCAGTGGGTAGACGCACAAGGACGGGATCAGAATCAAACATACGTCTGTCTTTAGTATGCATGTCGAAACGGTCTTTTATTAGTTCCTGTTTAGCGATTACTTTTGATTGAGGACCTTCGTGGAGTAAGTCCAGCCGAGTACGGAGACGACGACCAAACATGAGTTCGGCGGGACTGCTGCTGGTGGTTTCGTTGACAAGATTCCGATAAGCAAATAGAGCGCGATCCAGACGCACGCGCAGAGAGGCATTAGGTTGTTTCTTCAACATATTCTTCACTGTCTGCACAGCACGCTCAGCCAGGCCGTTCGAAGCAGATGATAAGGTGCTATCGTAACGTGCTTAATTCCATTCGAAGTAATGAAGTCTGCAAATTCAGCGCTTGTAAACACAGAACCGTTATCGGTCACAATAGTTTCTGGTAAACCAAATGTTGCGAGGGTTGTACGTAATTTGATTATTGTAGTTGTTGCCGTTGGGAGAATGTGAGCATCAATCCATTTGGAATGGGCATCCACGATCAGTAAAATCATCTGACCTTCAAACGGGCCAAAAAAGTCCAAATGGATTCGCTTACATGGTGTTTCTGGTCATCTTCAAGGATGCAGCGGTACCTTGGAGGCTGCATCATGGTTTTCTTGGCATAATGCACATGACTTAACCACTGACACAATGTCACCATCCAGTGTGAGCCACCACAAGTAAAAACGGGATAACGATTTCATTTTTACGATGCCTGGGTGAGCATCATGGAGTTCATCAAGGATGGATGGTCACAGTCTCTTCGGAATCACCACACGTGCTCCCCAAAGCAGACATCCATTTTGAAGACTCAATTCGGTCATTCTCGATCGGAAAGGTACAAGTTCGTCAGGTGTCCGTTCTGGCCATCCTACCTGCACGTACCGTTTGACTAAGGCTAACACGGTGTCTTTGTCTGTTTCTCGTCGTATATCCGTCGACGTAATAGGAGAATGGTTGAAGCGTTGAATAAGATGCACAAATTCTGGGATGAATTCTGTGGACGGTGTATCTAGTAATGACAACCTACTTAGGGCATCAGCTGCACTATTGAATCATCCGGGAATGTATTGAATTTTATAGTTGTAAACAGATGGGATGAGAGAGCAACGAATTATCCGCGAGGAGGCCGTTTTGTTATATCGCTTTTTCCTCACCCAGCAATGAAATAAGACACTTGTGGTCCGTAATAATCATAAGCCGTCGTCCGAGAAGGTATTGGTTAACACGTTTTACACCAAATGTGATCAATCTGTGAGGTAACTCCTTTCTGCTGCGCTTGATATCCGAGAACAATAGAGGAGACATTGCAATCTATCTGGAGGCTTGTGTAATAGCACGGCATCAACACCATATTGAGAAGCATCGCAAGAAGTACGACTGGTTTTCCTGGGTCATAATGTATTAGAACGCGTGATGAGGTAAGAATCTGTTAATTGTGTTGAAAACAGTCTCATGAATCTGGGTCCACCGCCAGCCTTCGCTCCTTTCACAAAAGCTGATGAGAGGAGTGAAGATGCTTCGCTGCTACTTCTCCTAAAAACAACAGAAGCTTGCTCACATTTTTAGGTGATGACGCATCCAGTATAGCTCGTGTTTTCTCTTCCGGTGGTTGTAGGCCTTCCGTTGACAGCTTATATCCGAGTTATTGTGCACTGGGTATCAGGAACTCACTTTTCTCTTTTCAGTACAAGACCTACATCCGACAGTCTCCTTAAAACTAAGTCCAAAGTCTGCAAATGCTGCTTCAGTATTACGTCCGGTGATCAGAATGTCATCAAGGTATGCACACTACTAGGTATATCCTTAACAAGGAGTCAATGATACGTTGAAAAATAGCGGGTGCAGAGTTAATTCCGAATGGGAGGCAGGTGTAACGAAACAATCCTACATGAGTGTTGATCGTGGTGCAAAAACACTCAAGCCCAATTTTTTCAAAAGTTCACCCTCAGATAAGGATGCGTATATATCCTCAATTTTTGATAAGGGATAACGATCTAGCTGTAACACTCGGTTCACAGTTATTTTATAGTCACCACAAATTCTTACTGTACTGTCGGGTTTTGATACGGTACGATGGACGTTATCCAATCTGAATACTGGATGGGTTCAAATGTACTTCTTTCTGGAGCCGGCGTATTTCATTTTCGACTTTATTACGAAGAGCGTACGGCAGGGTCCTGGCCTTCCAGAACTTCGGTATTGCTTTCGATGTGAGTTGCAAATGTGCGGCATAATTTCGCAGCTTTTCAAACTTCGTCTGGTCGAACAAATTCGCATGTGCATTCAAAATTGTAGATAATCGTGACTGAGCCTCAATTGTATTAACATTTAACAGGATACCAGGAAGATGTTTTATCCAGTCTCGACCAAGTACATTTGGACCCGGTCCTTTAGTCACACGAACACGTAAGTAATTCATACAATTGTTATAGGACACACGGGTAAGGAAGGTACCGATTACACCGTGTGACCAGTATAAGATCGCAAATCAATTTTTGATGAGTCCATCTCTGGAAAATGTGATAAGGCATCCGATCACAGCGGTGTAACGGCCGATCCAGTATCCAGCTCGAATGCAACTTGTTGACCATTTACATATAGGAAGACAATAAAACAGTGTCTGACGTTGTTCTAAGGCTGTGATTGGTTGTATTATTAATCCACTGAATATTCAAACCTTCGTCGATTAGATTAGTTGACCTGGAAGTAGACAACTTGCAAGCATTACGTTTAAAAAGACACTTTCTGAATATGACCTTTCTTCTGACAGAATCGACAAATCGAATTCAAGTGTGGACAATCAGTCGGTTTTGAGTGATATTCACCACAACGATAGCAACAAAACTTCTTACGATGTTTGATGTCTGCCACCCGGTTAACATCAATGCGTAATGTACGTTCCGTAGAGAATTCTGCAAGCTGTTTGAGCAAATTAGCACGATGGTGCACGACATTACAAGCTTTGTCTCACGTTACGAATTGTTCATCTCCGGATAACAATCGTCCACACGCTTTTTCTTCATAAACACCAACAATAAGTTTTTGGATAAGGATTGTTTGTTCGACACGATGCTGTGGGTCCTGTCCGTAAGCACAGTCTGGAAGAGCCGAGAGAAGTGAATAGCGTGCAGGGAACACCATCAAAAGAAGTGATCTGACAATGCAGGTATGACTTAATTTGCTCTTGTGATTGAAACACATTGATTACCTGAGATAGTTTTTTTGTTTGAAGATGTGAAGAGGTACAGTTGAGGACGGCGCACCCAGGTACGTCAAATCCTTCCACTGATTGACCCTTCATTTAAGTTCTACTAGCGAGTTGGATGAAATCTTTTACCAATCGTTCGTGGTTTGGAAGAACTATCCTTGAAAGCACTTCACCACTAGGGTTAAATGGCTGTTAGAACTTTGCGTCGCTCATACTTCTTCACACAAGACCGTAGCCATTCGTACGTATACCCGACGTTCCTGTCTGTTCTATCTTCTAATCGTTTCAGTAATCCTTTCGCAAAAGCTTACGCGTATTTCGTTTCAAACTGTATCCCGGCTTTATTCGCTTTACTTTCAAGAACCCTTCCACAACGCATTCGCGAATTCTCTGCTAGTAAGAAACAGTTCATGTCACTTCAATCATCCAGAAAGCCCTCTCCTTCCGCTTCACCGGACGCCGGGCTCGTCAGTCAGGGTGCCTCAGACCAGAAGGAGGCTATGGGGCTTCGTGAACTATCCAATTTAATCAAACGACTGCCACAATATCAAGACGAAGTGGCCAGTTACACCGGCGCCTACAGCATCACCGAGGCGTGCATGAATATTTTTCGCCATGGTGTTGACAAGCTTTGCGAAGTAGAGCAGGTTCGTTGCAACTACGTATTAATCTAATCAGTGCAAGTGACGCTGTTAATTGTCACTTGCTTCTGTTGAACAGTTTCTCATTGATGCATTTCCCGACTGATCTACTTCAGAATATGGTTTCTGAAGACATTAAATCTGGTCTGTTGCTCTTGTTCAACCACCACAACAGGTTTGCGACTTGATGAATTTGTGCGTTGTTTACACTTTTGTCACGAACATTTATGATAAGCACACGACTAAGTTTGTTCACTGTTTTAACCGAAGTCGGGTTCTAAACGACGGCCTTTACAAACATTAATTCTTACGGTCTGTCACGTTTGAGCACCCATTACATCGGTGAATTGTGTATTCCTCGTGCAGACACTGATGGTTTTCTATCGTCTTATTCGGGGGACGGCCTCAATCACCACTTACTTTGGATATAGAAATCCAAGTTGGATGACCGAGACGATCAAAACGTGCAAATATATGTGCGTGATGGTATATTTCTACGGATTTTCCCTGTCGGTAGCCTTTTGGGAGACAACGGTCACTATCTTCTGGTGGTCATTATTCGGCCATGCGAGTCTCATGAGCCCGTTCTTCCTCAGTAACGATAATGATGGCTAATGATTGTAGGAAGACGCGGTAATGCTCGGTATTCTCACGTTGTAGATGTTTTTTTTATATTGCACAAGCAAGACTGGTTTGTGAACCAGCGGTTGAGACCCTTGAGTCGGCATTAGACTCTCATCATGTTACCTTAACATTTTGTACGTATTCGACACGCAAATGGTTAAGGAGGTTGACAAAATCGCTTTTACGTAGACATTTTCTGATTACCTGGCTGGATCCCGTCCATCGCACTCGGTGTTAACGATGCCAGAAATATGAATTATATGATTGTTGACTCGAGCTATTGCCCTATCCTCTTGAGCAGTCTGTTAGCCTTCGGTCCTTATATGTGACCGAGCAGGATGACAGGCGCTTTGTGTTGGGCAATCGGAAGCCTTTTGTGAGTTCTCGGGTTGACGTCGGAACACGTTACGGTGGGTTTCTGACGCACTTGAGTGTTTCGAAACTACATACCATCTCACTATCGACTTATGTTTACATATATGATGCCACTATGCGGCAGCTTGTTGATCCGTTGTAGCTGGAGTGAAATAACCAAGTCAGTTCAAAGGATTGCTTTATGTATCGTCGGAAGTGAATATTCTCTGTTGTCGTAATCACCTTGTCAATGCACACAGAAGTAGCTACTTCTACGATCAACGTTTGTATAAAAAATATCGAGATTAACGAGAAATTGTGTCAAGTGAAAATCAACGGAAGAACCATAGGTACGCACATAGACGTTTAAACATGAGGAGAACAGTTGGAGTCAGACGAACGTTTGGAGTCAAGTGGTTTACGATGAAACGTTACACTCATTGAAATATGAGCAAATACTTCGGTAATGTGTAGGAAGGTTTGGAATTCATGGTAGTCTCACGGCCAATGCAGACATGGTGGGAGTACGGAAGTCTTCAGAAAGTGTAGCACTAGGTTTGAGGAAGATTTGAGACATCAAACGTAGAAAGCAAATCTTCACTTTTTTAACAACGTTATTTCCTTGGAGAGAACACGAAAAATTATGACGTGCTGTATATAACACCTAAGTATTTTATAAATTAAGATGCTGTCTCCATTTTTTCATATAATATCATGTGCCCTTAAGCTATTCATTTATCTTTTATACGTTACCAGATATTTGTTGTACACGTAGGCTTGAACTACTCTGGATCTGCACAGTTCTGACGGATTTTAGTGGCACACTTACATGGTCTTACCCGTTTTGTTTAGCTATCATCGTGTTAAGTTGTTCACGTGACCTTCATTGATTCATGCTGTCACACAATCCTCTATCTGCTGTTATGATCTGTGGGCTTGCATGTGAGCGTAATCATGCAGATAATGCGCCTGATAGTTTTGTGGAAACAGAAATAGCCGTTCTCCGGTTATTTTTTGCTTGCTAACATACAAGATAATCGTTTACTTTGACTAAAACAACCCTTGAGTCTTTTGGCTGTCTGCATAAACTGCAGCATTTCTGTCGTTTGGTATTCTTGTCGATCTGTCTAGTATCCTTATGGTGAAAAGCTTTTATCTGACCATCTGAGAACGTTACTTAACATTGAGTGATTTGTGTCACTGCTTAAGATACTTTTTTTAAATTATCGTCCACGGGTCTATCTGAGCCGATAACGGTAACTTAGAACGCAGCTTTTCATGGAGTTACAAGTCGTTAATATCGTTAAATTATTCTTGGTGTTTGCTGTCTGATGTAATAGCATATGCGATTGGAAACGTGATTTCCCCTCAAATGAATGCTGAACAATTGGTAATCACAAAATCCGTTCATTCCGCTGAATAAGATTGAATATTCAACATGATGTCATTTATCTGCTAAGAGTCATACGACCGTTTTGGCCGCACCAAAATTGAATCAAGTTGTTCTGAGGTAGGCGTTTTGCATTGTTGAACAGATTGTATAGGAGCATTCATGTGTCACTGATCAGCCTGTCATTGCGTACACATTCCGCACTTCTGCATAACTGGACTCAATTGTCAGTGTTGCTTAAATGGATGATTTTTGTTGAATATACGGGGAGACTGAGTAGCCAAGAGTGGGATAGTGTCGACTCCTTTTGCTGTTAGAGGCTGAACCATTTCTGAAATCTAGATAATCTGACAGTTGATAGGCGAATGATGAGCAGGTTTGCTCCCAGGGCCACCTATTCGTCCGTTACTGACAATCGATCATGCTTACTTAAAAGTGTAGTGAGTTATGCGTACGGCAAGTTACACCAGGTAAGCGCTGCTAACTGGTTCTGTCTATTGTTTTGTTCTCTGGTGTAAATAATCGTACATATTCGGGAGCACTCTGAGTCGATTCTAACGAGGTTTAAATTATTGTGTAACCCTTCTTACGAACTCCCTGGTCGTATATCTGGTGAGCTATCCAATTCAACGGAATGGATTACCTCTAAACGGTTGTTTCATTGGAAATATCTTCGTTCCTGAACACAAGGTTCCATTTTGAGTTGTATACTTTTCACTATTCGATAAAAGAAGTCAGTAGCCTTCTAGTGATGTTAGGTTCTAGTTTGTAGTGCCGTGAATGATTGCGTCCTAAGTCACGGCCATCGATCTAGCTGCACTCGTTGACACTACATAAACAGTTAAACAAGGCTCCTGCTGATCGGGCAAAACTCTCATATGGTTAGTCGTCTCATTCAACCGCGATCGCAGAATTCACATTGTGCGGCTTATTTGTGAATTGGGGCCGACCCCTGCATTGCTTTCGCCAAGATTCTACAATCTGGGACATCTTCGTTCTTTTTTGGTAGCCGTAGAGGGATAGCTGCGGGATTATAGTTGTTTTCCGTAAACAGTTAACAGCAAACAGGCCTTGCAAAAACATCCGACAGATTTTAAGTTTTTTTTGTCCTATAAGCGTTGTCGGGCTGATATGAGTTAATTTATTGCACGGTTAGCCACCGCAGCAAACGAACACAAAGTTAATCACAGTGTCGGTTTGAAACGTTTAATCGAAAATATTAAGTAAGACTATTCTCTTTCCTGTCCACAATTATACGACGGCTGAACACCATTATCAACTACTGGTGTATTGTTATTCACGATAATTAGACGGCAAACCCGAAGCAAACGGGGCTGAAGCAGGCTGCAGCCTTAATCAGTACTCTTCATCTCTCTTACTGGTTTTTTCACCGGTTTGGTCCAACGTTCCGCCTTTCACCGTCCTACCTCGGACTGTCATTTTCTAATGTGATTTTGTGATAAATGCAGAAGACCGTCAAATGCACATAATAGGGTTATCAGTTTCCTTATGGAATTTGACTTGGTTTGAATAATCCGTTTTGTCTGTTATTTCAGGATTTGGTGATGGGACAGACAGCTCAAGGCGAAGTGTTGCGCGATCCGATGCGCGCCTTGTCCGGAGCGCTGAGACACGACTTCACCTCTGTCGAGGACCGTCTGAGATTGCTTATGATATTCGTGCTTACTAAAGGTTAGTCTTGTGACTTGTTTCACGTCTTCAGAATGGAAAGGCTTGTCTATCCTATTGCATGTGATACGCGTGCGTTACTACTTTTCTGCTGTTTGTAAAGCTGTCTCCGCAGCTTGGGTTTGTTTGATCTAAGCTGTCAGTCTTTTTGTGGTGTCTAATGCCTGACACAAACGCTACGTAAACGACATGCCGACCACTTTTCAGAATTCAAGTGATTCCGATGTGTTATTTTTGACGTTGAACCAAGTTCATCCAAATCCACTGGAGAGAACGATGTAAACAACTGTCTTCCGTTCTTGAACATTCTAGTTATCCGAAGATCAGATGGCACAGTAGGAAGATCCATCTTACAGAAAGCCTACCTGGACAGGACAGTATACGCACTACGAAGGCGTCCGATCAGTGCAATATTAGAGAAGCCTAGTTCGAACGCTCTTTCGAGGAGCACGGAAGCTATACACGGAGGACAATCTACCACTGGAATCACGTACATTCACAGGTACCCTGCAAGTCAATGGGTATCCTCCGTAATTTAACAAGAAGTGTAGCAGTGTCATCACTCCAAGGATACAGGAAACAACGGTACCAAAGAAGATGGTGTACTTAGAACTCCCGTTTCTAGGTGACGGCTGGTCAACAATGACAAAAAGACGTCTAACAGCTGCTGTATCCAGATCCTATAACGCTGTAAAACTATGTATAATACAGCGAACCAGAGGCCTTACCAGTCTCCTCGGCTACGAACAAACAGCCTACGTCTGTCACATCCCATTGTTTATACAAATATTCATGTAGTTGCAGTATGAGCTACATAGGAGGACAAACCGACAAATAGCTTTTCGTATCAAGGGGTATATTCCCGAATAGCTGGAAACAAAACTATAAATGTCAGGCGCGCGTATAGAGGCCGACGGACGGCACCTAACGTTGTCAGTGTCAAAGCACTCAATCCAGTCGAAATTTGTGACTCATTCTCTGTGAGTTTTCGGAGCAACCGGAAACGCATCCTCTAGTTTGCCGAGGCTTTGACAATCAGTCTTCAAAATCTCCCTGTCCTCAAAACAATTTGTACTGACATTGTGGCTGCCTTGGTAGTAATCGTCTCCGTATTCTTGATTTTTGTTTATTCGTCTGTCTGATCCCTTAAACTATGACTTTCACTCTATGTATTGTGCTTGTAAAGTTGTTTGTTTTCAACCAACCTCTTCTGGAAGACTGTTAAGACTGTTATTATCTGTTGTACGATAGGATTTCCGTGTGGTGTGTAACTTGTTCACTCTTTTTTGACGTGGATAGGCGCAATCCATATCAAGATGTCTGGTTGCACTGACTGTGTTCACAAGCGCTGGAAATGCTGATTACATAATTTCTTATTAATATGTGGTACGACAGATTTACTAATTTAGAGTAGGCCCAATTGTGAGAAATCTGGGCCTCGGTCGGGCTCGAATCAGCCAATGGAACAACGTACTCGTGCGCGGTCAGTGGTGTACAAGCTGAGCTACGAAGCTCTGTAGACCAATGTTCCATGATGTTCCTTCGTGAACAAACATCCCACTACCGGTTTCTTCCCTGCTTAACCTCCTGAGTTGGAAGCAGTCAGCATAGCGACGGCTTTGGTTATGCGAATTGAAACCCCTATCTGGTCCAAGATGGGTTATGCTCATCCAGAGTAACGGGCTGTCTACAAATCCCAGCAACCGCCGCTTGTAGAACCGATTCTTAACACGAAAGTTATCGGTATGAATCTCGTTCAAAAGCTTGTGGTTTATTTCACCTCCTGTCAGACTGTGAGATGGTTGGTCAAACACCCTATGTGAACCATCTTTGATTTAATTGTGACTTGTGAAATTGATTCGCAACGTGAAATCGGTCCAGCTCTTTCTGCATTTGGTGAGTTACAATCAGAGACGAAAATGGAGTAACGGTTTGAGAGTAAACTTCGTGATTGATACATAAAATGTAACCGGTTAACAAAGCTAAAATCCGATAGTCGCATCGTCTTGTGAAGTTTAACCGTGATGTGCCGGCACGTAAAATATCAGAGAACAGTGAGTTGCTATATCAATTGATTACAATGAGACCTGTCCTATCACGATATTCACAGTAGACAGTTGGAATATAATGAAGAATATTATGAAAAAAATGTTCAGTTGTCCAGGAAAATACGATTGTTAGTGATGCTTGTCCCCGTACATGTGACATTTACTATCCCAGTGCACTATACAACCATCACCCAATAGGATAATCGATCAAAAGCTCATGAGATAACATTATACCGGTTCACTCTGGATACTTATTATCCGTTTAACGGAGTTCATCGGTCGATAATTGTAAACATTATTGTCCGTTGTTACTAGAATATGGCCAAACTTCCGATTTCCTACGTTACACAATGGAGCCGTTACACATAGGTTCGAGGATTGTTCTGTTTCTGGTTTATGGTGTTTTCATTCATTGCCATGGTAACGGTTATCGCATAAGCTTTAGTAGCTACAGCAACTGTTTTACTTTCCGTAATCTATTGACTGCTTTCTCGCAATGTATTGCGTAGGCCGAGGGCACACGTGTTTCCAGTCTTTCTTGACTAGTGCGTGTATCTGAATACTTTATCAATTCTTTAGGTAAAAAGAATGTGACGTTTTGAGCTGTGATGCTGTGTATTCATATTCCGACTAGCTGGAATACAGCTGTTTGACGTGACCCAGTTTACTTAAAGCACGCTGCGCACTCGATGCACATTATGCCGGAATGTTGTATTAAAATAACACCCTCAGGCCTATTAGACTTTTCTCCACATTCCCCTGTGTGAAGGCATGTCTGAAAAAAATTCAAACTGGGTTCTTTATCAGTAGCGGCTTCCGAAAGAATACGCCATTCGATTCTTAATACTAAAGTAGTCAGCTACAATCCTCACCAGACGAGTCTTAACACGGATGAAACCGTTGATGGGGTTTGAGAGGAAACGCTGTAAGATGGTCACAGCGTCTGGACTTAACCATTTTGCTTTGCTGGAGATGGATGCGTTTATCCCTGCAGTTACGTTGACTGCGTGTCTTCACGTTCAGTGGTTATTTACGGGAACTACAGAGAAATTTTTTATTTTCGTGTTCTGTGGTTTGCTTTCAGTAATCTGAATCTGAACTAGTTTGGAATTTGTATTTGCCTCAAGTGGCATTGTTCTGTTTTCATTACCAAAAAGTTGACGCGAAAATTCCTTTTCATTTTGATCTTCCGTTTTCAGATGGAATTTCTGAAAGTCACTTAGAAAAACTTTTGAGTTCCTCCGATTTGGATCGATCTAATAAAATTCTGTTTGCCAGTCTATCCCTACTGTTGGGCGCCCAACTGATTCAACCCGAGGTAAGATTGTATCCAAATGATGCTAATTGAGAACGACAATTCATCGTTTATTACTTCGAAGCTAGGTGACAATGAAGGTAGCCACTAGCAAATTCAGAACTACGGATCGTGTTCACCTCCCGTGTTGAGCACCTCGTAACATTCCCGTAGCATTTCAGCTGAAAGCTTCAAGGGGTATGTCAGCTAATCCGGCCCAGTGACTCAATGATGATGAAACGGTTTTTAGAGGATTGCCCTGTAGCGGGCTACACTAACTGGGGTTGTCTACAGAATTTTTGCGTAGACCTAATATATATATATATATATATATATATATATATATATATATATAACTGACTCGAATACTGTTGGGATTTTGATGGCAATTAACCATGGTGATCACTGTTAAAGTACTGGACAGCTGCTCCTACCTAACCGATTCTCATCACCGGGACGTACATTAGGGAATCGAACTCGTGGACGAGCGTCAGAATTGCAGTCCAGACAAAATGGGTGATCGAGTTCGGCCTATAGGAAACGGCAGTACAACAGTTAAAGTGAGTTACTGTTTGTCGGTGAACTTTACGCGGAGATTTCCCCATAATCACAACACGGAACGTTCGGTCGGTCCGTACACGTCGGGTAGTCCCACGGTCTTTATACTCGATGGTCTTGCAGCCAAGAGAAAATCCAAAACCGCTTGTAAGTGTTTGCTTCCATCAAGCCTCATCTGTGTAATAGTTTGTTTATCTACACGCGAGCTTGTTCATAGCATGGACTTTGTTTCTCCTTGTTCGAGGTTTTTCAGCATGGCGTACAAGGAGGTGTGGGACAACCTGGTGGACCTCAGGTGCAATTCAGTCAGCTGGAGTTTTTACAGCGACTTCCGTCGCTTTCGGCAGTTTCGGAGCGGGTCCAGTGTTTCCTTCCCATGAAGGGCAAACGAAAAGACCGTGTTGATTCGAATTCGTATGCAGTTTCTAGGTGGACGCCCTACCTGATGGATATCTTAGAGGTAAGTTGTTTGAAAGGTAAGACACTGTGGGGTTGAGCGTATATCACACTGATAATGCACGTCCCTACAAATTAGATACATCCTTTAAGTGGTCTATTTTCCACAGACTAATGAGGAGCCTGAATGTACAACCGTTGCCCTCAGCTTTACTATCCTCTCCAATTCAACTGTCAGTTTCTTCTCGGTCCTCATCTCTGGTGATCTAATGCCAGGCTGGTGGTTACGACGGTATAACACTAACCTTTGACATTTAAAGTTAAATGCTACAGGATTGCCAAGAATTTTTACTGGATGAGATCTTAGGCGTGTATACACTAATCGATTGCAAATATAGGGTTCAGCAATACTCCTATTTGCAAGACTTCGATGCTCAGAATGTGCAGACTAGGCATTTCTGTTTAGTAGAATCTGTTTACCTTCGAGATATAGGGCGTTGTTGTTCATGTGCACCTAGCGACAAAACTACTCAATATTTCGCATACAACTTTGTTGCATTACGCCGCACAATCACCGCTTCCCACGTCTAACTTACACTACACAAAACTAGTGAAAAGCAACTTAACACTTGCTCACTTTTAATGAGCTAGTGAAGAAAGTCTCAAAAATGGCTGACGAGACTATGTATGTGTATTTCTTTGTCCTCCAAACACGTACGCATACTGCGCATCAATCAAGCACGCCTTGAATAGACATCATGTAGCATGAACTCATGCCAGTCTGGAAGTCCACGCATGTTGGTTTGTGAGTGCAACATCTGAAGGTGGGTGGGCTGACATTTTTACTTCAAACGGACGCCCCCGGTGAAAGTACTATATGGCCCGCATGAAACAAATCATCATTCTAGAAGACGGAATAAGTTCCGGGGTTATTCCACGTAGTTTCCTCTAGCAACACATGAACCATCGAAAATAGAAGCTTCTGAAGTACTATGTTTTAATGATGGCTTAAAGCATTCTGACATAATCTGCCCAGTAATGCTCAACCTACCGTGTTCATGTCACAGGTTGTGTGATTACGTAGGTACGGGCTTAACGTAGTTCTTCAGCCTCGCAGTTTAGTTTTCCATGACTGCGATAGTCGCCTCAATTAAATCCCTACCAACTCCGTTGCGTTGGTAATCGTCACTTCCACCGAAGTATGGAGTCTGTTCTTTAATAAACTATTCTTTTGAATTAACTTTCAAATACATGTTGCAATCAGTCAGTTAGTTCAATAATGCTAAAAAGAATGTCCATGGAATAGCGAACCGTTTCATGCGGACCATTTAGCGGGCTGTTTCTATCCCACTATTATGTCTGTCGAATTCAACAGTGGTAAAACTTTGGTCTTTTATCGAATGCATTTGAGATCATGTTTGGATATTCCGGAAAATGAACTAATCGGTGATTAATGGAGACCATTTTTAACGGCTAGTAAAAGAACTGGTCATCCAATCCAAAGTGAAAATACTTATGTCCATACATTGGGGAAGCTTGTTTTGTCAACTGCCAAACCACATACGCGGTGGAGCGTAATTTCCTGGTATAACACTGCGCCCATATCTGTGTCTAGCACAAAAAGAATGAATGTACTAGACTGACCAGCCTGTAAAATCCTAATGAAATTCAGACTCAGGATTTCTGGAGGACACTCGTTCGACAAACGCGCAGAGATTTCTTGTCATACGGCTCTTAGGGCGCTAGTATGACTATCTGAATCTAGCGCTTCGTGATTAACTTGTCGGGAACATGCCCAAACGGTGTGTTGAAATTCCGAGGCAAAACAGAAGTGCGCCCTAATAGCTTTTCGCAGAAGCCAAAGTGTCTCCGTAGTTTCGTCGCTATCTTTTCTACGACTCTCGTTGTTGACTCATTAAAAACAAGCGCCCTCCAGTCGGATTTCAGATATTTGTTAGTATGTACTAAGTTCCGGTGGTCCGACAGGTAAACCATGTGGCTCTGACTTTCAACTAGCAAACGTATCTTTAACATATGATTGATTGATTCCTATTATCCGTTGACACAGACGACGTTAATACTCGAGCCGAAAAACCGATAGGCTAGGATATCGCTATACCCATTGAAGCTTGCCCTTGACTACAGAGGCTAAAATTCAGAGCAGTAGTCAACATATGCATCTGTATTGCCTATTTAGCGGCGATCGCACATTTCATGCCGCACTGGTCGGTGGGCATCTGCGTCATCAAATTACACGCCACAACGAGATTGCACGACCACTCATCGTTTGAAAATACTTCACGTATTAACGTGTCGATAGCAACCATCATTCGCAACAAATGAACACTATTAGGAAGGTGTGGACTGAATTTCGTTTGAATTGCAATTGTAGAGATTGGATTATACGCAAAAGTATGGAAAATAGCCACAACACACGCGTGCGGCTGTGATGCCCTCAAACGAGCGTTATCTACACACGTAGATGTCAGGTGTCTGGAGTACTGGATGTACGCCAACATTTCGACAACATTGCACATGCTAGGTTGCTAACATCCTAACGATAGCCATGACCGAATGATCATATTCAAACGCTTAACTACAACCTTGTATGAATAGTGTTCAGCTTGCCCGATCATTTCGAAAGGAGAATGAACAGAATCACTGTTCTATCCAATCGATAACCCCGTGATCAGGACTTCTCAGTTAGGTTGAAGTTACTGTCTTCATTGAACCAACTGAGCAGTCTTTGAAATAAGGCAGTTGTTATGTGACCAGCATTTCATTTTTGCATTCACTATGCATATTCTGCTACAAAGATACTTACTGACTGCTTTGGGAAATGGGAGGATTTTAGGATTCCATCAAATGCAGCTTAGTATCCAAGAACTTATTACCGGACAGCAAATGTATTAATTTTCTAGTGTGCACTATTTGAGACCATCGTGCAGACGAAGCGAGAAAAACGACAGTATCATCAAAGCAGATCAACCAACGACTTCGCTCATCTTCCGATGTAACAAGATGTGTTTGTGAACCCGATGAACTGTAAAATAGTGCATCCTGTTCAAAATATAAGATAATGAATGAGATCACGGTACTGAATCAACGGTAGATACAGCACCGCATATCACGGGCCGGAACCAATGTTCCTTAGGTTCGTCAATAGCATTTAGATTCTATCATTGGTGGCAATAATTTCATCTAGATAGGCCTGATGCATAGATTCCATTAGCATGATTGTTGTAAACCCTCGAAAGAATACGCTGGTTCGTCCACGATATAGTAATGCGCTTGACAGAAATCGGATTCTCCTCCTCGTAATAATTAACACGGAAAATCTTGGTCCCGAAAATAACGCGACTGTCCCCGTAATTGCTCCCAAGACAAACCAAAAGACGGGTGCAAAAAGCAGCTTTGTTCCGTTCCAACAACGTGTGCGACAAGGAGAAAATTACAAGGTATTTGTGTGGTGCATAACGACCTACAAACATTCTAAAAGGTCGTGATTACATAATAATTGATGTGCTTGTAGATGTGTCTAGTCCCTGTTTGTCCCTATCTATATGATGTATATAACTAGCATGTTTTACGTTTGCGACTGATGAGAGTAAATGAAATGTTAACATATCGCAATATATGTCTTCTTTCTGCTCTGATGAAATTAAAATCAGAAAATCGAAGGACACATCGGAAAATAATAGTTAAGGTCACTAAGCCACCAATGAGCATAGCGGAATAAAGGTCGGACAGGTAAAAAATAGCCAAGGTTACCTCTCGACTGTTCTGGACAGTTCCGCTCATTCTGATTGGATAAAATCGTTTTCTCGAGGAAGGAGGCGGTTTTGGACGGGGGAAAATGGACACCCTAACAGTGATCTCCTGAGATGTTTGTACTCCAGTTGACGCATTGCGGTGGATGCTTATTGGGCGTATGCAGGTGGGGCTTGAATCGACTATATTGGACGGTAATCGAGACATTAACGGTTATGTTCAGGGGCCGGAGCATTTTTCATTGCTCTTCGGATGGGCAATGTTTGAATTCATCCGTCGCGTATCAGGAAGGTTTCTGCTTCTTTGAGGGATGTTTCGTTGTGTGTTGAATCTATAAAATCTTCCCACGCCCCATGCCGGTCAGTTCACATCGAGGTGGTACAGCACGGAGAGGGCAAATGCAAAATGACCACTGGTGTTCGCAGTGTTAATCAGCTTATGACTGATATAGTTTCTAAATCACCTGACGTTCACGTGCCCAGGTAACTTTAACCCAGCGCATCTGCCCTGAGAGTACCACAGCAGCCTTGGGGTGTTGGGATAATTTTTCATACTTCACTATACAATGTTCTATAAAGGACTTCGCCCAGCCTACGCTATTCCAATAGCATACACCTATTTGTCGCGAAAACCGGTTGTTATCAATGTGTTCAGTGGAATGTCAGCAGATAGTCGCATAATTTTGTTGCAGTATATATGATCCTCCGCCCATTTTATCTCATTCAATGAGAAAGGTGTGGACTTTGTAATGAAACCGATAAATGCCAATTGTTACCAAAAGCAGTCTTACAATGATATGATCTGCCTTGTGTTAGCAAACCAGTCACGGCCCTAGTCTAAGGAGACCATCATGAAAAATTTTCATCACAAATGTGCAACGTAAAGCCCAGGTGTTATAATTCGGCCGGCGTTAAAAAATTCTTGACTGCCTACGATGATCGAAAGAATCCCTACTGTAAGATGGCTGAAGATCCCACTTCAGAGAAAAAAGAGAATGACTTGTCATGCATAATAACGATAAACTAATTAAGTGAAACGAACTTGAAACAATCGTATTTCGAAAACAAACTTCTGAAGCAACTTCCTTAGTCCGTACAAAGATTTTTTTTTTTAACGTTGTATCTATAATAGTAACAAAAATTTAACTAGGTCTCTATCACAACGTAAACAAGATGCCACCAATCCTCATCGAGATAGTCCAGAAAAAATTCGGCCGACGGAATAGCATATTGGGATTGTTGTACACAGAAGGATATGCCCCGCACAAGCTTCAGTTTTATTCAAGGAACCATCACTGTAGTTTAATATCAGTAACATATGCACAGTGACACGGCATGTGCTGATCTCCAGTGAACGTACGTTGGGATCTGTTCCTAGATGACTTATCTCGATCACGGTAATGTGTTGATGACATCGTTGAAGTCTGCGAAACTCGACAGGCTGACAGCCCTACTTCGTCAGTTAAAAATGCACTTTGTGTTGGAGGAATGTGGACTATTGCCCTAGTATTGGCCAGCTGATGCCTGCATTTCTAATAACTGCAGCTCCGCAATACTCCTTTCTTATTATGGCAGGAGTGCACGATTCAGCGGCTATTCATGACGATTTTACGAATGTCAACCCGTTGCTTATAAAGTGACAACCAGCACAGTGCGCAACGTACTGTCAAGATGAGGGCGTTTGATTCCGCAGATCCCTGCCGTTTCGCACTTGAAAGGCGCCCGCTGTTTGAGGTGAAACGCCATCGGGAGTGACACGGGACCGAAGTCAACAATGCCTGTGTGGAGACTGTTAGTCCACCTACTCTGAATGCCATCTAACTGTTTCTCGTTCCGGACATGGTTTACTGACGCTGTCAGCAATTGCGTTAAACATCAGGATGATCATGAAATAAAAAGAACCTGACTACTGTGTCAAGTGAACTTTCATCGCCAACCACTCCTTGATTGTGCGATTGTTTCTTTCCGTCAGTCCATTTGATTGAGGATGATATGGCGTCGTCCGAATTTTTTGATTCCCAAGCGCTCCAAACAGTTCCGAAACTCTTCACTTTCGAAGCAGGGACCTTGATCAGTCAATATGCTTCGCGGTATTCCATGGTCTGCAACGATGTGTTCTTGCCTGCATACAGTGCTTGCACGCTGATCGGGTATAGCGGCTGCTTCGATCCATCTTGTGAAATGTTCAGTCATGACTATGATGTACTGATTTCCCGGAAGTGGTTACTGGAAAGGGGCCCATCACATCCACCGACCATAGTTCCCCAATTTCACTGACCGGAATTGGTTGTGTGGGGTACTGACCGGGGCAGTTACTGCTCTTCAGTAGCTGACATTGCTGGCACGCCCGCACATAACTGTTGACATCATCCTTCATTCCAGGCCAGTATGCCCTTTGCTTCAACATTTCGTAGGTTCGGTGACATCCCGTATGAGCCAGCTGATGACATTCCTTCACAATCGTCTCTCTCAACTCCGTCGGTATAACAGGCACGTTTATTACCTTCCGTAGCTAGCACATAAAATTCCCGGCACTATTCAACCGCAACTCTGACCAGTGCATTCTGAAAGCTTTCACCTCCGGATTCCTCTCGTCTTCTGGCAGTTGTTCTCCCGAACAGAAGGTGGTCAATCACTGCGCGGATAGCCGTATCCATCCTCTGTGCCGTTTGTAGCTTTCCGGGATCGCTCTCCAGTTCGATGCTATTAACTCCATCATGTCCTTTTGAACTTCATCCATGTGTTGCGTTCGGGACAGCAAGTCTGGAACGTAATTCTCTTTTCCAGCTACATGGCGAATTGCGAAGTCGTACTCCTGTAGTCGCAACGCCCAACGAGCTAGCTTTCCTCGGGGGTCCTTCGCCGATTTAATCCACTCCAACGGTTTGTGGTCGGTCTCCACCTGAAACGTCGGCCGAGCAAGTACGGCCTCCATTTTTCCAAGGCCCATACGATCGCTAAACACTCCTTCTCTGTCGTTGAGTAGTTTCGTTCAGCAGGAGTTAATACCCGACTGGCATATTCCACCACACCGCCTTCCTGCTTCAGTACAGCTCCCGATTCCTACATCGCTCGCATCCGTTGCGACAACGAAGCTCTGTCCGGCCACTGGCAATTTCAGGGTCAGCTGTCCCTTCATCAATTGTTGGATCTCATAAACGCTTGATTGGCTTCTTCTGTCCAGTGAAATTGACAATTCTTCTTCAGGATTTCGTATAATGGACTGGCGAGTTCATTGAAGTTTTTAATGAAACGGCTGTAGAACCCGACGCGACCGAGAAACTGTCGCAACGTCCTCTTCGATGTTGGCAACTAAGACTTTGGACTATTGATCCGTAGGCCGGCTTGTTCAATCTTCTGCAACACAGCTGAAACGTGTCTGTATGTTCCGACTCATTCGCGCTGTAGATGACTATATCGTCTCCATAGACAACAGTATTGTTCATTCTGTCTAGTACCTTCGCACACGACTGAACCATCTTTTCTGGCCTCGGCCCAATCAATGAAATCGCGGCTCCCAGTGTCAATCAAACAACACTCCGAGCTACCATTGATTTCTAAACTAGCCTGAATTGCCGTCTTATCAACTGCCCCGATTACCGGATCTCCCTTCCCAGACAAAAGACAATCATTGAAACGTTTATTTAAGTGTGGCTTTTTCTTGCCAAGTGGGCAAACTCTTTGCCAGTGCCCACGTCTTCCGCATCTGTAGCAGACGTCGCTACGGTTATCCTCCTTCCTCACCTTCAAAGCCGCCACTTCCTGAGTCAACTTTTCCACTGCGCATCGAAGTTCACTTGGTTCACTTGTCTTCAACTCGTTGACTGTCGGGGAGTTTTCTGCCAGCAGTTGTCGAGCCGCATCAGCCAGCTGTTCCAATGTCATCGGATGCGCGATGAGAGCAACCCTGAGCTGATCCCGGACTGTTGGTGGCATTCCATCCAAGAACTGATCTGTCAACATGCGTTGCTCTGAGCCGGCAATGACACGGCATATACAAGAGCGTCGCCTCCTGGTCCAAGCCGGGCGCCCCTGAACCGCCGCATTGCCTCCTGGCAGTCGAGGGGCTGCCGAACCCGGC
Organism: Paragonimus kellicotti; assembly: GCA_014220965.1. Classification (NCBI taxonomy): domain Eukaryota; kingdom Metazoa; phylum Platyhelminthes; class Trematoda; order Plagiorchiida; family Troglotrematidae; genus Paragonimus; species Paragonimus kellicotti. The sequence continues at coordinate 231,413 of LOND01000049.1, forward strand.
AATCAGCGCCTCCTTCGCAAGCCTCCCTCGCCGTGTCCTTGAGCAGCATCCGCAGGGCCCCCAACTTAGCCTAGACGGTCTTGACATCGCCACGTCTCTAAGCCATACTACATGGTTGTTTCTTCTGTTATTAACAATATAACGAATGGAACAAGATAGACGAGCATATTTTCTTCTGAATCTCATTGTTTGTTTGACAACATATCTTATAGGTAGCTGACGCGTAGCCATCATAACATTGTAAGCGACACTGAACTCGTTTACAGTCAAACCTTGTTTTTAAAATACGCACTTATAATGCATTGTCAAATTTAAATTCGGTAGGAAGCGATTGAAGGCCATTTGAACAGGTCCAACTATGCGTTCCTGGTCGGCAAGGGGACAGGTGATTTACACGGTTTGGGGCCCCAACTTGAGCAACCAACCACGGACTTTCGAGGTCCGTCGGCTCGTTTCCAGCCAAGTGGTAGCCCTTCCTCGGCCACCGGAAACCGACCGAACACATTCAACAGTGCCACTAGATCCAATCCATCGTTTAATTTGGCTGACCGGATGGGGAGTGGCAGACCTGATCATCGTGGCCCCCGGTTGATCGTCTGTGTTGTGGGTGGTGTTACCTGGTCGGAGGCTAGAACTGCCTATCAATTGACGAAAAAAGTGAGCCGTCAATTTCACCCATGACTACGTTAATCTTTTTTCTCAGTAAGTGGAAGCATTCCACCGCAAAACTACATCGGCTGAACATCTGCCGGTAAATTCATTGGTATTTGACGGCTTTCCGGTTGATGAAAGTCTAATTTTTAAAGTTAACTTGCTAGTATTCTGGATCGGAAGACGTAATATAAACCAAAGTTAAATTAATGATCAGGGTTCCAGCAACAGCGAGACTATACCTTTTAAACTACAAGAACAAGTGTAAATTCAATCAAAAACACCCGTTGCCACACTGTCGAGGCTGGCTACGGGATTCGTTAGCACAAGAGACACACAGTGTGAGTACGTTCTTTCACCCGATCGGCATGACTGATCGATACATCTTTCGACTAGAAGTATCGAGAAGCCAAAAATGGGTTGCCTATGGGGTTTTGACAAACAACGTGACACAAACGTATGTCCAAACACGTCGCCGACCACAAGACCACTTTTAAAACTATTGTAATGGTTGTGTCCTCGATGAGTAGGCGACTGAAAGCTATAGACAAATGCGATCACTTTGAATTAATACCAAGAGGCTATGTTTACCAGTTCGTCTATCAGTTGCACTGACTGAAGCCCAGGCTAAACGGTATACGAAACCTTCGTGAACTCGATTTAAGTGTCTTACCGGTGGACGATAAAAATGCTTAATCGCGTAGTCACAACTGTTTTCGCGCAGTGAACACAGTGTTTCACACAGAATCATGTAGGTCTCATCGACTTTTGTCGCAGACACATGATAATTCGTGGTAACGATGAGGACACTTAAAATGAGTTTTTGTATACAGTTTGTACAAACCCTCCACCTCCTTTGGCAAATTATCCCAAAACCACCTGGGACCTGAGCAAGCGTGAACCACTTGACACCAAGGGACGTGTCACAAAACAGTCACTCTCGCCAACACTCCCACCCTCCTGCAGTGGACTGTGATCCGCCTCACATATGTGATTTCCAATGGCGTTTGACTTGTTTCCAAATTTCATGTGTAAAGCGCACACATCGTGTAATTGTAAAGCCCTGGTGAGAATTACCCAAAACAAGTGTTTGAACAATTGACTTCTTATGAATCCTATGGGAACACATTCGTACTATTCAGTTTGAGTGGGAGACAAACTAGTTAACTCGAATACGTTAAGTACGCAAATGCACGTGTCACCGTACAATTACGTTTCTACTTTTTAATTCAAGCAGTTCACCATTACAAACAGCCTCTTGGCACTAATTCGAAGTGGTCATACTTGCCTATACCTTTCGGTCGCCTACTCATCAAGGACACCAACCATTACAATAGTTTTAAAAGTGGTCTTGTGTTCGGCGACGTGTTTGAACACACATTTATGGTACGTTGTTTGCCAAAATCTCATAGGTGACTCACTTCTAGTCAAAAGTTGTATCGATCGGTCATGCCGATCAGATGAGGAACGCATTGTCTCTTGTGCTAACGGATCCCGCGACCAGTCCCGACAGTGCGGCAATGGGTGCTATTTGCTTGGAGTTACATCTCTCTTTTTTGAACTTGGAAAGTTACGGAGTTCAGTGCTTTTTTCCAGAGATTTAAACGTCAATGCGAATGATGATTAGTGTATAAGCTACATCAAACAGCCTCTGATTGGTCGCCGTCATCAACCAACCACCTTCGACTTTATGAAAGTATGTGAGACGTGTTAGACAGAATTGCATAAATTATTCAACCCATTAGTTGATTTGTTCCATCTGTGCCTCGATGGTTTAAATGAAGATGTTTCTCCCAAACAAATACTTTTCCAAATCTTTTACAACAGTGCGTGGACACTCGTTTAGCCGAAAGTGATCGACACACGGGGACCCGAGGCGCGCCTGTTGTGCCTGGAACAGGTATCCTACAAGGAGGTGGAGGAATCGGCTGGAATTGGGAAGTCTTGATTGGCGGAACGCACATGATAACTCCTAATATGTTTATTGGGGACCTGGATAATATGTCTCGCTTCTTCCTTGGTGAGTCCTCAGCTAGTAGTCAAGCCAGCTCGGAACATGCTCAGCCGCGGAAATCCTCGTTCGCCAAATTGTCCAGGCTTTGATTGAACGTGTGTGTGCACGTAAAAAGGCGACCCTGCATATCTCACTGGAAACATTCCAGTCACTGACTGTGTTATTTTTCTTTCCGTGATTTTTGTGTCTTAAAGCGAGCAGATTTTTTTTGCCAACGATCGTATTGCCTTATCACTTACCGCACACCTGAAATGATTAATCATCGCACCAATTATTTGTGATGGAGCAAAAATAACCGGATTTTGTTTACATATAAAAATTGCCTGCTTACTGTTAAACATAAAACGTCTTTATATTTTCATACAAAAATGATTCTGCATCGAGGAAAAGCTAGTTTCGGTTATGCAGAGTTCAAACGGCGTTGTAGCACTGTGACCAAAACGATTTGCGTTCATCACAGGTTTGCACTTGAGACTGACAAATTAGCGGTTGTAAGGAGAACGACTATGATGAACGTGTTAATTCAGTACCGCCTGGGTCAATTATATGGGATGTCAAAAGAGTGACAAACGAATGTGACCCACTGACTAGTCTTATACGGAAATTTGAAAGCGAATGAAACCAATAGGAAAGGGCTTGCACAAGAATCGCGGTCAGAAAACAGTACATCTTCATATTTATCCGATAACAGCTGAAAATCGACTTGTTATTTCAACAACGCATACAACAAGGCATCTTGTTTTGGCGCATACGTATTGACACTGGAAAGATTACCGAAAAATTCGAAAATATCTTACCTGTTTTTACTATGTAAAGACTGCAACATCTTGAACTCCTCAGTCTAGTGGAATGTGTTAGAATGTTATTTGAAACTCACCATTCTTTTCTGCAAAGATGATTTTCGTGCTTTCTTCAACTGTTTCTTAGATGAAGGTTCAATAATTGGGGTAGAAGTAGTAGCATCCTTCATGGCGCTCCGAAGTGTTGATGCACTACACGTTTCCTCCTCTCTGCACTTTTAGTCCATCAAGTTGACAACTCACTTCGAAAGATATTTTCCAGGAATATCACTAATGCCCCTTATTGGATCAAGAAAATGAGGTAGAGAAACGTCCCTCGGAAGCTATGTGCATTGACATTATCCACAAGATTATAACTACCCAAGATTCTGAAACGGTATACTGACTTCTGGCTTCTCTTAAGTTTTCGTAGGTTGTCTGTAGTTGCAAACCGATGCGTACTAAAATTAGGCTTAGGGAGAGGTTAAAATCAGCTCAACGATTACCGCAGGCCAGCCAGTAGGGTCATTATCAATAGCAGCACTTTCGTGAAATGTCCTGTAACAAACTGTAAATCACAGACCCTGAATATAAAAATTATCATCAAACTGTTTCAAAGATTCACTTCCAACAGCTAAAAGAACGAGCAATAGACAGTTTGATCAGTCGATGCAACTGCAGGATACAAACTAGAACATGATCAAACGAATGGAGACTTGGACAGGTAGATTTCCGATCGACATTTTTCAGCAGCATGTGGAACCTGTATATACCTTTGGTAGGAACACCGAAGCGCACATGTCTGATGCTCCGACGAAACTGCAATATGGAATTGGATGAACCTAATGAACGTACTGAACAGAAAGATTTGAAGAATCTAATGCGTCTCAGTTGGTTATTGAAACGGATGAACAGGCAGTCCAACAGTTTTGTGTATTCGCTTTCTTGATTCAGATTGTCTATTGCCGACTTCAAACTCCGTAATTCCGAGTCCAAAAAGTCTATTGACCTCTTTTTTAATCAACTGCATTTTTACTTTTGAATGACGATAAACAAGGGACATACAGCTTTGCAGGAATAAAATCTATGTTCAAACCATCCATCACGTGAGTTTCTGGCGAGCAGAAATTAAAGAAAAGAAGACGTTATGATTGTTAGGATATTTCAAATTGATACGGTGGACACAGCAGATTGCATAAGATTGGAGTAGAAAAGTGGCAAGAGCTAGGTGGGCATCATGAATGCTCATTGTGTAAGGGATTGATACAGCAAGATGCTAGGACGTAGTCACTGAGGTCTTGCTTTACATGGCCGAGTAATTCCGGCCGAACGGTGTTCCATGTTCACAAAGCCAGTTACACTGGAAAGCGAAATCATCGGGTTCCCAGTGTGAACACTAAACCTGTGCGTTTTGACTTTATGACAACGGCGCTGGCGGCCGGTATAGCAATTACAGGTTCAAGCCCGGTCGTTGTGACTGTTCCTGCTAGGTTAAGACACTCTGGCACAGTAAACATCTTGTGGTGTAAGAGCACAGTCTTGTTTACTTTGGGGAGTCATGCAGGGTAGGTGGTTGGTTTGACCAGAATGAAACAAATGGTCGGCTAGGATCGCGGCTCTGAGGTCAAGGGTTGGTGATGAGAATCTAATAGGATCCACTGATTATCACATAGTGGATGCATACGTTATTGTTATTTCACCCACTTCACACCATGACAGAAAGATGAATGCCGCCAACTTGTGAGAGACACTATTCTGCGGTTGGAAAAAGGTGTACGTGGTGGCTCAGGCGGTTCTAAAGTAGGAATATCCTTGTCTAGACGACCTCTTACTACTCATCAAAGAGCATCCGCTTCTATGCACGACAATAAAGAGAGGATGAGCGACAGTAAGGGATGCGCACCCTAGGCAATCATGAAAGTAGCATTCTCCTACAGTCGAAGAACGCGACCCCTTAAATACTCGAACAGCAATATTTGCGTCGCATCGAATTGCATTGACACATAAATAACGGTGAAGTTGGGAAGCGGGCAACGTACATGACCTCAAATGCGTCCAGAAGGAATAAACTGTGTCTACCAGAAAGAGTTATCATGCAATCAGAGACAAATTCAGTGCGAGTGAGAGTAGGGATAATCGTAACGTGCCCTGGCGCACGATACAAAACATCCGTGCTTAAGCGTAGTAGCTTGGTAACCATATGAAATGACCAGACAGTGTTTTTCGTACTACCTAGCCGCTGCAGACAGTGAATCCGAGGGATTTTGGAAGGACACGTAAACAAACTCCCTCCTATCTAAAACCAAGTTGACACACTTGAAGTGGACCTGGCCTGGTCGTTTGGAAAGGATATACTAGGAAATCGTACTCATTAGATTACCATTCTTTTTTGCGTATATCAGCACTCCCCTATTTACAACGTGGAGAACGACACTGCCTTCTGTGATACAGCAAGTCCAGGAAGGGCGAGAGCTCAGAGAAGCCAACTCAGTAGTCAAGTTGAACAACGCACGCTGAGTGTACTCTAACGTTTGTATTCCATTATTTGCAACAATGTAGGCTGCAGTGGAATTTCGAAACATTTTGCGTTTGGGCACTCGACAGCGAGTGCTATAACAGTTACACATACATGTGTTCTGAACAGACAACTCATACAGATATTTGAATAGATGGGTGTAGCACACTGATCTTTGAAGTCAGCACACTTAAAGTATAATGCCAGAGGTGTCTGGCACTGCATGCCGTTTTGGACTGTCATGCGACACCCAATACAACCCATGCGCTAGAGATTCACGGTGCGAGTCATTGTGAGATACGCAAAAAGATGTAACTGTAGTAAGATTATGATAATAGGTAAAACTAATGGTAACACAAACAATAATCTAAACGAGCAAAATACCAATCGGCAACGAATGACGGTGATTGTACACGAAAATCAATGCTTGAAACCTCAATGGGGGCAATAAAATAAGTTTACGGAGACAGCACATTAATCCGAGTCAAATTTTGTGTCACCACCACGACTGTTCAGACAAGAAAGCGAGGACTGGGTAATCCCTGAGCTGATAAAACTCTAGAGAACAAATATGCGGTTCTGTAAGACGTACACTTTATAGGGTCTGGCTCTTAAGCGAGGAGTGTTGAACAGCCTCAGAGAGCAACGTATTGGCCTGAAAGAGGGGAAATCAGATCGCAGATTCATTCTCAAGGTGTGACTGGATGAACTTATTATAGGGAAGCTTTGTAGTGAGCAGCGGTCATGCGACTTCTCTAAGGATTCCGGCTGCAGACGTGTTTTTCCGCTTGTCTTGTTCTGTACGCATGATTCTGCTATGAGGCCTGATATGAACTCAGTGCCACTTTCTTCAGTCGTGCAACTAATTGCACGCAGCGAATGCTTGTCCTTTTCCTAACGACTCATCTATTCCATTCTTCAAGGTCGTTTAACCCGGACCTTTTCGAGCGTTGTTTAACACACTCGAATGTTCCACGCGCGCTTTCAAGTGCCGGCAAATGGGCTGGAGCCCATCTCACGCTTCTTTTCTTCCTTCTCTTATCATATTTTCAAACATTACCGGAAATATACGTTTTGTTTCTAAACCTCACTGCGTTCTTTAGTTCGATGCCTGTTGGGACTACGTTTCGACTGCTCTTCAGGCTGCCCCCCACCCTCCCTGCCAACCACTCTCCCTCACTCGGGGCGCCCTCTCCCCTCACTGCTCCTGGGCTCGCCTATCCCTCTCCTCCCCCTTCCCTCCTTACTATTCTTTATGTGTCTACGTGTATGTAAAAAGATTGGTCAAGCGGACAATAAGCGTTCTCATACCACGTAGTTGCGGAGGCGGGTCGAGCAGTACTAATACCCTGACTTGTCCACCACATGGACTTTCACAAAATGCGAGGTAGATCCAAATTACCCAAGCTTTTCTCAGGTGCGCTTCTGAGCTGTTGACGATGAGCACTCCTAAGTTTTTCCTGCGGGTGGGATCGGGTTTTCTAAGGGCATTATAGTGACTTTAATGCTTCACGCGCTTGTAATTGATCTTGAGGGAGCTCAGTGGAGAATGCGAAACGGGAGTCTTTAAGTTTCTCCCAAATGAATAGGTAATGTTTGGCAGGCGTCGACTATGCATAAACTGGCACTTCCCGGCGTTTCATCTAACCTAATTCGCCCAATATCGGTTCAAAAAACGTTAGGCTACTTTTTTCAGAGGATATTAGACACCAGGTTTATTTACTCACTGATCTATTGCAACGTTATCTGCAAACAGTAGCAGTGCAGACGAAATCGAGGGAGGAAGATGATCAAAATCATAAATAGAGGAAGAAAAGCGGTCCAGTAATAGAACCTTGGGATACAAAAATGAAGGTGTCCCGGAAATGCGTCGTTGTTGCGCACGCGTTGGCGTCGATTGATATATGACTCCAACCACTCAATGAAGTTACCTTGTACTTCACAGTAGCGGAGCTTATCAATCAGAACCGAGTGGTTTACGCGATTGGACGCTTCCGGGAACTCAAGACTAGCGAAGTCAACGACACTAATCTGTACGTCTCGATTTATCCACTGGTCGGTTGCTATTGGTGGATTGGTCATGCAAAAGACCTTTCATACAGCCATGCTAAACACAGACAATGATGTTGCAAGGAGGTAAGTACTGGTGGACCGAGTCATACGCGAGCGCCTCATACTTTTGACAAGCTGCACAGCAAAGCGATTAGTCCACAATCTTCAGGATGACTTCACTTACTACCTTCGGAGATAGGCATAATAGTAACAAGCGTCGAAATGATAAACACAAGGTCGTTGAAACGGACTGGGAGCAACAGACTACGTAGCTCAGTAAGCTGTTCGGTCACTTCATCGGATGGTATGAAGAGACGCAGTCACGATCAGAACTATCCCTAAGGTGCAGCAACTTTTACAAAGTGTGTGCAAACGAAGTGTCCACATGACAGTTCTAACCGGAACAGATATCTGTGCTACTGTCTGAAAAAACACCTGCGATTTCCGCATCAGAGCTCGTAAGTCCTGCAGAACATAAGAGCTGTGGTACTTTAGCCATCGGTTTCTGAATTGAAGTTAGATATCGAAATAGACATTTTGGGTCGTTGGCGAATCATACCATTAACCGTAGCTGATGGCGCAAGCAGTTCTCTCGAACCATGTATAAACAATCCAATCATCCTCAGACCGGGATTTCTAGGAACGCATCTACGTATGCCTTTTTTTAAGAACAAGTCT
>LOND01000049.1:240201-272719 GCA_014220965.1 Paragonimus kellicotti
TTTTCATTGAACATGGGAAAATTTTGAAACTATCATTTCCGACGCGTGTGTCCCGGGAGGTTTTTCATAAACTTGGATTCTTCTCTTTTGCTATGTCTGTTTCGTTATATTATTCACGAAACTGGTGTATTGTACAATTATTAATTATGTGTATGGAGTGCATTTACGCATGTAGCGATAAAATGTGTACATTGATCACGCTCATCTGAGCGTGTTTCTCACAGATGCGTTGAGAAATATACCATTATTATTATTATTATTATTATTATTATTATTATTATTATTATAACATACTGGCCACCGTCCAGACCCCGACAACTTTTGTACCATCAAGCACATGCCATTTCCGAAGGTGTTTCCAATCGTTCGCTCGTTCCTGGTCTCGTCAGTCATTACGGCTCTTTCTTGTCTTCGCTGCATGACGTCCGAGCGCCTCTAAACCAACTTCTCAGAAAGGACACACAATGGCACTGGTCTCCGGAGTGCGCACGAGCCTTCGACAAGATCAAGTCCATGCTGGGATCAGAACTTTTGCTGACTCACTTCGATCCCAGCCTCCCTATCGTCGTAGCGGCAGATGCCTCCAACTTTGGTGTTGGCGCCGTGATCTCTCACGTCTTCCCCGACGGATCTGAGAAAGCTGTTATGCACGCTGCACGCACTCTCACAGAGGCAGAGAAGAATTATGGTCAAGTTGAGAAGGAAGCTTGGCACTCATCTTCGCGGTGAAAAAGTTTCACAAGATGATCTACGGCCGCCACTTTACCCTTCTAACGGACCACAAGCCACTTCTTTCCATCTTCGGTTCAAAGAAGGGCATACCTGTATACTCTGCCAGCCGACTGCAGCGCTGGGCCACCATCCTCGTCAACTATGACTTCGACATCTGCTATCGTCGAACTGAGGATTTCGGCCAGGCTGACGCCCTTTCGCGACTCATCAGCAACCAGCATCCCGTTGAAGAAGACAGTGATCGCCGCTGTATCCATCGAGAACGATGTACGCCAAACACTTCTCGATGCCATCCGTGCAACTCCAACTACGGCATCTGAGGTCAAACTCGCTTCCAAAACTGACCGCGTGCTGCAACAAGCAATCACATACGTCCAAACCAGATGGCCATCAACTCCACCATCCGGTGAACTGCGCCAGCTCTACCAACGACGCGAATCCCTCTCAGTCGTCGACTCCTGTCTGATGTTCGCTGACCGCGTCGTCATTCCGTCTTCGCTGCGCCAATCTGTTCTCAGACAGTTTCATTCCGGACACCCTGGTGCGGGACGTATGAAAGCGATCGCCAGGAGCTACGTCTACTGGCCTGGCCTCGACAACCAGATTGAAGATCTGGTTAAGCAATGCAGCCGCTGCCGCGAAGCCGCCAAGAACCCGCCGCGCGTCGAGCCTCAGCCATGGAAGCAACCCGAACATCCGTGGTCACGCCTCCATGTGGATTTTGCAGGACCCATTGACGGTATGGTATACCTCATCCTGGTGGATGCATACTCCAAGTGACAAACAGTAGCAGTGCAGACGAAATCGAGGGAGGAAGATGATCAATCATAAAGATGAGGAAGAAAAGCGGTCCAGTAATAGAACCTTGGGATACAAAAATGAAGGTGTCCCGGAAATGCGTCGTTGTTGCGCACGCGTTGGCGTCGATTGATATATGACTCCAACCACTCAATGAAGTTACCTTGTACTTCACAGTAGCGGAGCTTATCAATCAGAACCGAGTGGTTTACGCGATTGGACGCTTCCGGGAACTCAAGACTAGCGAAGTCAACGACACTAATCTGTACGTCTCGATTTATCCACTGGTCGGTTGCTATTGGTGGATTGGTCATGCAAAAGACCTTTCATACAGCCATGCTAAACACAGACAATGATGTTGCAAGGAGGTAAGTACTGGTGGACCGAGTCATACGCGAGCGCCTCATACTTTTGACAAGCTGCACAGCAAAGCGATTAGTCCACAATCTTCAGGATGACTTCACTTACTACCTTCGGAGATAGGCATAATAGTAACAAGCGTCGAAATGATAAACACAAGGTCGTTTGAAACGGACTGTGGGAGCAACAGACTACGTAGCTCAGTAAGCTGTTCGGTCACTTCATCGGATGGTATGAAGAGACGCAGTCACGATCAGAACTATCCCTAAGGTGCAGCAACTTTTACAAAGTGTGTGCAAACGAAGTGTCCACATGACAGTTCTAACCGGAACAGATATCTGTGCTACTGTCTGAAAAAACACCTGCGATTTCCGCATCAGAGCTCGTAAGTCCTGCAGAACATAAGAGCTGTGGTACTTTAGCCATCGGTTTCTGAATTGAAGTTAGATATCGAAATAGACATTTTGGGTCGTTGGCGAATCATACCATTAACCGTAGCTGATGGCGCAAGCAGTTCTCTCGAACCATGTATAAACAATCCAATCATCCTCAGACCGGGATTTCTAGGAACGCATCTACGTATGCCTTTTTTTAAGAACAAGTCTAAGTGTTCGACTGCGAAACTGAAATGGCCACTTGTTGTGTTTCCTAACCGCCACTAGTGTACACTCCTCATCGGCTGTGAAGAGAACGTACGTTCATTTAGTGCACAACACACGAACTGAATTGGAGGGTCTAAATTTACCTTAGGCCTGAGCTACCAGGTAGAAAAGCAATCTGTTTATATTCAGCTTACGAAAGGTCCTACTTTTACTAGAGCTCGAACAGAGACTAGTATTTCAGACGAACATGGATGAGGTCAATGCATAATCGATTAGCCTGAGGAGTGCAATGGCTTCGAGATTATTAATCATCAGGTTCTCGCCGATGAAAACGCAATCGAGCCGCGATGTCTTATGACCTCCCGGCAGCGTGTAAAATCTGACATAGTCGGTTAAACCAAAGGACTCCGTTAACTGGAACAAAAAGTACTGCAACGGAAGCTTCGGAACCTATATGCGAGAACGCAAGGGAGTTCCGGTAGAAGGATACGAGAGGAACTCGAAGAGGTGATAATTACACCTCTTGCATGATCAACAGACAGAGTTCCGTGCAGTACTAACTAACCGAGGGTCGATATTAATCAATGTAGTCATCACAAAACTATCTCAGGAATCGCTGTAAGTTCCAAATTATCATGACGAAAACCCGTAGCACCTGCTTACCTTCGGTTCTGTTAGAACGACATAGCAGTAATGTCAACGAGGTCAAGGCCAGAGAAGCGTTAATCCGAAACTATTGGGGGGCTAACAGCGCAGTGAGCATCACGAAGTTCAGCGAATTTACGGAATACGCTGAATGCATAAAATTGCACGTACTGGTTTGACAGTGTGAACGAAGCGGATCATCTACAATATGGTTGACAAAGCTGTCGAAGGCCAAGTTGAGGTCGGTTATGATATGTTATTTTGTACTGCCAGATCATCGTCATTAAACGTGCTTGTTGGACACATAACTGCTACACAATCACGAAGGAAAGGGTAGATCCTAGTCGAGAATGAAGAAAAAGGAGGGAACGCAGTTACCAAAAACTACTCCCTCTACTCAGACATTCAACATCAGAATATCCATACCTTGTAAACAAACAGCCGACCTACAAGCCGGAATACGGCGTCATCAGCATGGCAGCTTCCTTCAGGTTTTCTCTGCTTAGGTGTCTTTTGCAGTTAACTCGCCTAAACAACGATAACGTTCAAGTCAATGAGTTCCATTAGCCGCCATCTCACCTACAGACTACAGTTATCGATTCTGTGAGTCACGAGGTCCGCAGCTCGGGAGACGGAACCGACCTACGCAGGCTAGCCCCTAGGTGAGTGACTTCATTTCTCGACGCCAGTCGGCCCAGCACTGGTACAAGGGTTTGATGTGATAGACGGCTAGCTGGCATTCCTAGAACATGGCCTAATCACCTACGTCTATGTGAACATGTTGGGAAAAGGCACTTTTTCCCAAAAATTCGCCATATTTTCCAAGAAAAATGGATTTTCAATTTTTGGGAATTTGAATGCCCACCAGAATTCTCGAAACTTTGAGAATTCGAGCTCGCCTTTAATTGGTCTATTGGGTAGCCTAGGCCCAAGGCCGCTCAAAACCTACAGTTGCTGTAGACCACTATTTTGCCTTCGGGCTGAGCAGCAAATAAAGCTCGTTTGAAGGCCGTCTTTTTCCTTACTTGTTGGGGGATCTAAGTTGCGAGAGTTGGGTTCCGATACTTGCGCTCTGATTTTCGTGCAGTTTTGCGATATCGTTGCGTTCGTTCGTGATAGAGATACTGCTCGTGGTCTTTGCGTTGTTCTTGTCTTTCTCTGTCAGGAAGGTCGTAGCAATTTTGTTCTCACTTTTGCTGGGCAACGACCCCACCGACAGCAACGACTGGCTGTTGAGAAACTGGCTATACCGTCGGTAAAGCATAAGTACCAAACCAGCTTAGAAAGCTGCCTTAGTAGTTCTCACTCCGAAGATCCTAATAGCTGCTGGACTCAAATCTCACAGGCCATTCAGAAAGCAGGTACTGTAGCATGCGGCAAAGAGGTACATGGGGTAAACAAACATTGGATTTCAGAGAAATCCCTGGAGTTGCTTAGAAGAAACACATGGAACATTTCCTCTCGCATAGTCACATAAACAAGTCTAGAAGAGATATCCGTAGGAAACTGAAACGTAGTCTAAAGGCTGATCGTGAGGCTTGGTTAGTGGAAAAAGTTAAGGAAATGGAAACCGCATTTGCCTCAGGGAACATCGGTAAACTGTTTAAGCTGATCCGTGCCACTGGTCCCAGGCGACCGTCGGTCAGTGAAGCTATCAGCGAGGTAGATGGTACACTAGTCTGTAATAAGTCCAGAAGGTTAGAGCGTTGGGCAGAACACTTTGAGGGTCAATTTAGTTGGCCTGCTGCTTCTATTGCGTTGCCGCCACAAACTTGTGATGTAGCACCCTGGTCGGTAGATTTGGAACCACCCACTGAGACTGAGGTTCGCAATTGCCTTTCGGCTCTCAATCGTAATAGGGCTGCTGGCCCAGATGATCTCGTGCCGGCACTTTTCAAAGAAGGTGGAGAGGCGTTAGTAGAGGCATTGACTCAGTTGTTTCAACTTGTGTGGACGACGGAGACCATCCCTCCGTGCTGGGGTCACTCGATAATAGTTCCCATATTTAAGAAAGGAGCCCGGGGCTCTTGCGAAAACCATAGAGGGATTAGTTTGACCCCAGTCATTACTAAGGTTCTGGCATCCATTATACTTCGTCGACTCACTGCAGCTCGGGAGGCAAACATTAGGGAAGAACAGGCAGGGTTTCGCCCTGGGCGAGGATTGTATAGATCACATTTTTACTCTTCGTCAAATTCTGGAACAGCGTCATGTGTACCGCTGACCAAATATTTTGACTATAAAGGTGCGTTTGATTCAGTGGACCGATCTACACTTTTAGAGTCGCTTAGACGTAGGGGTGTACCGACTAAGTATGTGAACATACTGTCGGCGCTTTATTCCCATACTTCAGCTCAGGTTAGGGTTTACGGTGAACTGTCTGACAGTTTCAGCACCAGGAGCGGCGTACGTCAAGGCTGTCCCCTTTCACCATTTTTGTTCAATTTCGTCATAGACGAAATAATGGAGGACTGTCTGCGACACTCAAAAGATGTCGGCACACACCTGCTACCTGATGGAAGGATGATTGCTCATGATTATGCTGACGATAAGGTATTGCTGTTTGATAATTTTTAGCGGCACAAACAATGCCAGACAATATTTCACACTCTGCTAAGTATTTCAGAATGTGGTTTCTAGCCTCAGAGTGCAAACTACTTCTGCAAGATTACTGTGTACATTTAGACTTATTGTTGAATAATGAAATCACGGGGGTCGCGTATATGAGGAGACAGTGGAGGCTGTGTTAATCTTCGGCAGCGAGACTTGGCAGGTCGGGGTAGAAACGTGAATCGTCTTCACATATTCGACCACGGATGTTTGCACTTAACCGCTGGCGTCGGGTAGCCCCAACGACTAAGCAACGAAGCGGGTATTTGGTAGTGATTGTCAATTATTTTGGCAGTTCTCTTGTTCAATCCTTACACTTGCACAGACTTGGATATTTAAGTCATACTTTAAGGATGCCAACAAGTTGTCTGCCGCATCGAGCTGCGGCCGAATGGCGAGGTGGACAGATGATGACCTGGCGTAGACAAATGAAATCGTTCACGAAGGGGTTGGTCACTGTAGATCGGGTTCGTCTCCCGGGCTGGGGCCCTCGCGACTCACAGAGTCGGTGGCTTGAGACGTTAGGTGAGATGGCGGCTAATCGAGCTCAGTGGCGTGAATGTTGTCGTTGTTTGGCCGAGTTGTCTGTGAAGTGAGTGCACTTAATGACGCGGGGCAGTGAAAGCCGTAAGGAAGCTGTCTTGCTGATGACGCCTTACTTTCACTTACAGCTCGGTTGTTTGTTTGCAAGGTGTAGGCACCTTGATGTTGAATGTTTGAATATAGACGTAGCTATTTTTAGTAGTTAGGTCCCTTCCCTCCTGTTCATTTTTCGTTTATCCTCCTGTGCAGGGTTCCCTTTTTTCTTCATGGTTGTGTGGCAGTTAGGCATCAATGAGAAAAACTGATATATTGTTGTCTACGACGATGATGATGATCGTTTGGGTCATTCCACTGTTGTGATCCGGACAGTTTAACTGTTGTTTGACAAGCATTTCGTGAACCCTCGTCGCTCAATTCCGAACTGAGTATTTTATGCTTGTAAGCAGATGTTCTCTGAGCAAACGAACAACGGCATGACCTGAATCGAGGTTACTACTCTAAAATAAATGACGGTCTTTAATGTAGTGATGTCACAGGTAGCTCACGGTGATATGATGGACTTTCGTTCATGGTTCAGTTGCACATGGTGATCGCTATGCTTGTCGTCATTTCTGCTGAAGTGCGCTACTCGATATACAGAGTCCGTGAGATGCGCATAAGTATAATAGCTGATCGTCATTACTAGTACGTCGTGCACGGACACCGGACATATCACCCAATGTAGCGACCCTATTTGTTTATTACTAACTATGTTAGAGCTACGATTGCCATTTGTACTCTTTTGGTTTCCAACTTTTGTATGTGCTTAAACATTTGTTTGAACGAGTATGGATACCGACAAGTACCCCGCGCACTCGAACGTACGACCCCGCTGCGTGCTCGCTTGTCGTTCCGCTCTGTTACCGTTTCGTCTTGTTATTCGTTCGCTCTCACGTTGACCTCGCGGGTCGACAATATACTCCTTGTTTACTCGTTGCGTTATTCATAACCGGCCGGCTTTGATTCGCTCGATTCTACACCAGCCGCTTCTGATTTACACTGAGACGACTGAGTTGTTCGTTCATACCACCAGGAAGTACAATAATGTCCGAGTAATTAATTTGTCTCAGTAGATCAAAGAAAGCGTCGGAGAATGCGTTCCTGATAGCATTCTGACTATTGTCTGTTAGAGCATATGCAGATATAACAAATGAACGTCTTTCTGGTCTGTCCATAGTTTCGGCAATATAGAGGAAACATCAGATCGATGTTAGTACCGCACACTCAGTTAGTACCCGTTACAGTGTATCTGACCTCATGTGCCTTATATTTTACTACGCCCGCATGCCCCAACCATATAACTATAGTCAACATCCTGTCGAAGAGCGGGGACGTTGAAACCACCAATGTTGTTCTGAAGAGATGGTAGTTGACAGCAGAGGAGAATGGTGCAAATAATTGGGCTGGTCTGTCTGTCTTCCGATAGTTTCCGGTCGTTTATGCTGCGGAAGAGGACTGACTTGAAGGACCCCACCCCGAGTCTCTGACTCAAAAGTCTGACCTGCGAGACAACAGGATACAGGGTTGTCTTGGGGGACCCTATCCTTGGCCCAATGTTTAAGAGTCTAAATCACTTGACAGCGGAGAGCTTGCCTAGCTCGACGACGCGGTGAATAAGACATTAATGTCTGGTTCTGTCGTTGTGTGCAGTGGATGTTTTCGGATCTATACATAGATGTATACATCAGGCTTCGAAGTGATACCGGGTTTTTCGAACACACTGGACAATACGACTGCGGTCACAGTCAAACTCTAGGCGACCGGAGTGCTCTCTTCCTCTTATACGAGGAAGACAGCAGTGTCTACGGCATGTTCACAGGATCGTGCATTACAACACAACTATCTCGACGCCGTCCTTAGTACGGTATACAGTAACTGTCTTTTTTCTGTCCGCTCCCATTCGGCCTGCCTGGCAGGATTGGAAAAACAATGAACGAAGTTCTGGTCAGAATAGTCCACGGGATTAATGCATTGCATGCGCCTGAAAATCACGTAGTGGAATAAGTAAAGAAAAAAATTGAGAGGCTTGTGCTTATGAGGCTTTTTTCTGTATTGTCGAGGGAATTCTATTTTCTCCAAAAATGGTTTATTTTTCGAGATATCTTCGAAAAATAAATTGTGATTTTGAATTTATCTTTTCGCGCCACAACGTGCCGAAAACTTAATTTTGGCGCACGCTTTCTCCTTCTCTGATTGGCTGATTCTAACCTCTGTGCAGCAATCCAGGTGGGATTCCTCAAGGTTGTTTAGAGATTGTACGTGTCAGGTGTAGTCAAAACCAGTAATCACGCAGGGGTTAAATTTGACTTTAATTACGGGACGTGTTCCTGTGTTGGCGACGTTTTAGTTTTCGTTTGTGTAAGTCGTATGCATGGCTTTCTGGTCCTTCGGCTCATGCTTGTTTGGGCTATTCCTCTTCAAAGGACTGTTTCTGTAATCCCTACTTTAGAAGAACGTTGTCCTCCCTTGTCTCCACGTTACTCCAAATTTGGTCCGCAAGTGTAACGGACGATCAGTATAGAAACGGCCGTCTTGCATGTCACTTTTATACGCAGATGCTTTTCTGCCAGTTTGCCATTGGACTGAGAACATATTATGCTTCACCGATAATCAACGTGTTTCCTGTTCTTCTGGAGATTCATGTATCGTTACGATCTGTGTTACGTGTCCGTGACTCGTTTATTCGTGCCTCAGCTATTTCCCGTTATCGTTGACCAGCGGGTCATAACAAATTTGGCGACAGGGATTATTGCTTTGCCTCCGTTCTCTTTTTAAACCATATTTGCCGACCCAGATCTCAGGCAGATTACGCAGTTACATATCCGACTGGTGAAAGTACTAGCCATTCGCTTTGCTGAGCTTGGGTCTTCCACTTCTGTCGATCTGCCGCCCGTTGATCACTTGGTCATGAATACCTCCGATTTCTCGTATGACCCGCAAGCTGATGTCTCTTTTGAGGCCTGGAACAACCGATATGAAGACACGTTCATCTTCGGGCCGGCATTCCAAGATGACAAGACGGACGTTCGTCTATTCCTGCGGAAACTGGGCCAGGTGGAACAAGTCCGCTATACCAACTATCTCGTGCCTGCTGAACCGTGAGCCATGACTTTTGCGGACAAGGTTCAGAAGCTGACGAAGAAATTCATGGATGCCTCGTCCATGAACAACGCCCAGTTCCAGTGCCTCCAGCTGGTCAAACGACTCGTAGATGACTCTGACATCTATGCTGGTTTTGTCAACCGCGAATGCGGACGGCTCAAACTTGGTTCGCCTGTGGAGGACCAGTTCCTGTGTCTAGTTCTCGTTTGCGGTCCGCAATCACCAAACTATGCTGACCTCTGTACCGGGTTCTTGGCTAAAATCAACGAGGAACCAAACATCAAGTTGGAACAGATTATGAACGAATGCGAGGTTGGTCAGCATCAAGCAACGCTCGACCGTGATTTAGTACATGGACAGGACGATCTGCTCAGTCCAAGACGCTTAGGACCCCCAGCCGAAATCTCGTGCACGACCCATCAAACCCAGTCTTGCTGATGCCAATAAGCCGTCTCCCGCTTGTCGTTACTGTGGTGCATGGCGGTTCTACAAATTCGGTCTTTTTCGAAAGCATCGTTGCCTACGATGTCACGCGGTCTACAACAAAAGACTGTTTCTACCAGCCTCAAACAACGCACAAGGTCAAGCCAATATTGGTTATCAGGTTCAAGAAGCCATCCGGGCCCCGTGCAGCTAGCAGATCTAACAGCTTGTTGGCCACTTCCCGAGTCAATGTCGTCTATCACCGAAGAATCGCGTCTGCTCACATCAATGGTCGTTTGGCTCGCCTGCAACTGGAAATTGTATTCGAGATCACGATCATCCCCGAGACGCTCTGTTGATACATGGGCAGCCCTAAAGTCCACTCATCATCCTAGACGGCAGCCAGTGTTTGTGGCGGCGCGGGGCCGTTGACTGGAAGGCTGTGCTGTTTGGTGTCACTCCGCAGAACAGCCATCGAGGAGACATGCAACGTCTCTAACTCTTGTATCGACCTTTTCGTGCTTGATTGACTCGAACCACATGGCCCCTTTGATGCCCAGATCCGGGTCATCTGCAATCAAGCCACATCTCAGAAGATGTCTGACGACATCATTCGACAGTTCGCCGCTGCCTTCCAGAGTGGCTCGTGTCTATGCTTCTGTACCCAGGTCACACTGCAGCTTTGCCCTAGAAGTCAACCTGCCTATCGTACCAAACAGTCAGTTTCTTACGCGGTCCAGTCGATCGTAGGCCAGGAACTCAGATGACTGAAACAGCTTGGTGTATTGATACCGTTCTCTTACTCAGCGCAGGCGGCTCCCAGCATGGTGAGGAAGAAGTCTAACTGATTTATCAGGATCTGTGGTGACTTCTCAACTGGTCTGAATGCTGCGTTGGAACCAAACTGCTATCCGCTTCCAGTGCCTGACGACATATTCACTATGCTCAACGGTGGCACCTGCTTCGCCAAACTGGACTTGGCGGAGGCATATCTCCAACTCGAGGTTGCACCAGAATCTCGTGAACTACTCACAATCAACACTCATCGAGGCCTCCTGCAGTATACCAGACTTCCGTTTGGTATCAAAACCGCGCCCGCAATTTTCCAGCAAGCAACTGACCCAATGACCACTGGCCTGCTGGGTACGGCCGACTGTCTGGACGACATTGGATGAACTCTGGGGCGAAATCGCAGCGATTCTCCTAACGCGTTCTAAGTACGGGTTCCGTTCAAATGTTCCTGTGATTCGTCAATATCTGGGTTGCATTTCCGATGACATTGACACCGATTAACGTCACACTGACGAGTTCGGCAAACAGACGGTATGTCGCGTCACATCAGCAACAAGCACGTGCCCGAGGAAGACACAGTCGACATCAGGCGCATCGCAACAGTGGATCCGATCCTGGCCCAGGTGGTGACGTTCGTCCAGACCAAATGGCCCACGGTTCCTCCTGTTGGTTAGACCAGTGAATTGTACCGTCAGCGTGACTCGTGGACAGTGTTGGATTGCTGCATCATGTTTGTTGATCGCGTGATCATTACAGCCTCTCTTTGCCTCCCTACGCTGTGACAGTTCCATTGTGATTATTTCAGCACCAGCATGATGAAGGTACTCGCTCGCGGACAAGCCAGCCCAGGCGTGGGCTGCTGTATTGAGCAGCTGGTGAAACAAGGCTCAAGCTATCAACAGGCTGTCAAATTAACCGCCATTTAGGATCGCATATTTTGGCAAGCATCCAAAGGTCATGTTTGTGCCTCCTATAAGTTTTCGCTGAGTCGATCGATGGGATATCCTACTTTGTCTTCATTGATGCATATTCCAAGTAGCCTGAAATATTCGCACTTTCTTCAGCGACCTCCGACAATTCGATCGCTACCCTGTGTCGCATTCCCGGTCAGCACAGATTTTCTGACATTCTCGTGTCACTCAACGGGACATGATCCACGTCCTCACACTTCGGGGACTTATGTCGCCGTTCACTCATCCAGCACACTCGTTCTCCGCCTTATCACTCACAGTCCAACGGGCAAGCTGAACGTTTCGTTGACACTTTCAAACGGGCGCTACTGAAATCTCGCGGAGAGGGCTCCACAGGTGGGTTGCTACAGGATTTCACGTTCACCAACCGCACAACCCCGAACTCTGCAATTCCCGACGGCCGATCACCATCCGAATCGCCCGTGCATTACAGGCTTCGTACAGTCCATCACACTCTCGTTCCGAATGAGCCAACACAAATGACTAGCCCGAACTCCAACAACGGTTCCATTGTTTGGAAAGCCGTTTACGCGGGACACATCAATTGGACGGACGCAGCCGTGAGCGTTCGTTGCGGAAAGGTGTTGCGTGATGTTCCTGTCAGTGGCACCATACGAAAGCGTCATCCGCAACCAGTTACATCCTCGACGCACAAACGCAACAACAACAGACGGCCAGCATGTGCTTTCCACTGGATATCTTGTTATACAGGTTTGCGATTCTGGAAGCAGCCACTCCCACCGTCACCTTAAACGGGAGGTGTTGGGGAAAGTCTATTTTCTTCCAAAAATGGTTTATTTTTCGAGCTACCTTTGAAAAATATTGTTGTGATTTTAAATGCTATCTTTTCGTGTAATAATGCGCTGAGACTCAGTTTTGAAGCACGTTTCTTTCCCGTTTCTGATTGGCCGATTCTACCTTTCGTGCATCAGCTCATGGGAAATTCTTCAAGGTTGTTCAAATACTGCGCATATACGCAGGCGCCAGTCTGCTAGAGTGCTTTCGTTTGACAGCAAACACATTTTGGACTGGAGGCAAAGTTATGTTGAGTTCTTCTGGGGTTTTCGGGTATCGTTACGCTCTGTGCTACGTGTCCGTGATTCGTATAGTCGTGCGCTAGCCATTTCTCGTTATCGTTGACCAGCGGGTCATAACGAATGTTATCCTCCCACTTGTTGGTGTCACCTAGGACTTGCGATGAGCCGCACGTGGGCAGTAAAGTGGTTTTTTCTCGGCAGTCGCAACTGAGTGATGTAAACCGACATTTTCGAAGGTTCTTCCATCTGGTTAGGTTCGTCTGTCGATGGGTAGTTGGCGCTGTGAAGATACTCACGCATCTTATGAATTTTAGCTCTCTGATAGTTATAGTGTATCACCGCATGAACGGGACTGAATTCAGTGTCGCAAATAGGGTGAAAGAAGATCACCACATGATCAGTTGCACCGCGCGTGGTGCCAGCCTCGAGTGAACCCAAAGAAACTGGGTTCACTTGTCACTAGCAGACATGATTGGAGCGGTTTTTGTCCCCCGCAATTTTTGGCTTTCTGAGCTCGTTGAGGTCAACTTCTCACGCAAACTTGTGGAAGTTTACAGCATTAGTGCTGGAGGATAGGCCACTGGATAGGTCCATGTTTAGAAAATGAAATACTTCGAGGGAGCTAACCTAGCTTACGAATAATGTCGTCTACAACATCTGTCCACGCGTCTTGTCTCAATGAGTAGGCGCAACATGGGCTCGGTAGATGATTCAAAACATTAAGCAAGAGGAAGACGAGTCACGGCTCATCAAGCGCCGGTACAGCGGCGTCCTGGTTAGTGGGACAGGTACGATTGCGCTCAAGCGACCTGGTGATTGCACTGGCCTCCCTGCAGCGTGATGTGTAAAATAATTGCAAAACTCTCAGATGCATATTCTACCTAGGCTATTAAGAATGTTCGCATGAGATGTGCTATCCGATTGTCCGTCCTCATGCAGCGTAGCTGCGCTGCGCTGCGCGAACTGGAGTCACGAACACTTCCCGTTCACTCGCTCGTCGACATTCGGTCACTAGCCTCGTTTGCTTAATTGGGTGTCGGTGCCATTTATGGCGTTATAAAAAACCTTTCACACATTCCGTCGAATAGGTATTCAGTCTCTATTCTCAGCGGCCTCATTGTATTTTGCCTCTCAGGAATCCACACCTGAGGAAGACGACTTGCTTCGCCCTTCACTGAAGTGTTAACACTTTACTACAGCTGTCATAAGCGTCAACATCATCGCCGTCATCTGATATGTGATTATTTTGTGGCAGATTATGTCCGGGAATTGGCTAACCGCTGGTAATATATCCTCATTAGGTGAGGGTTCTCGCTGACTATGGTTACATGGTCGTAGTCTGTTGGCGTAACAAATACTTATTACGTATAAGGTCGTTCATATTGCGGCATGCTTAAGATGTATATATATTTCGATCAAAACGTAACAAAAGTTCTTTATATTGTCCGCGTTATTCTCTGTATTGTTATAGTCGGACACATATAACTGGGTAAGAACCATCACAGGTTGGAACTGCAGAATGATTCCAATCTGATTAAAAGCAGTTTGGGGTAACGTTCTCCCTGGGAACGGACTGCGTCAGGACTTTGAAATGGCCGTGGAAACTAATCAGCTTGAGCAACAAGCCATAAATATGTACACACAACTCGCTTAACCGGAAAATAAAAAGGCCCTGAAAAGAAAAGCCACGGATCTTAACTGTAGACAGTGTTTTCTAAAGTTAGCATGGATAATCGAAACTAACCATATAAAACGCTTCCTTCTGTTGTTTTCCAATGCAGAAACTGGAACAACTGAAGTCAGAATTTCAAAGACTTCAGGTGCATGGTAATGTAATTGTGTTACACCGTTTTATTTCAAGTAATGGAATAATTGTGGCGGCAATTTGATTTTTTCAAAGTTTCCGCAGCTGGCGTTTCAGCGAATTCATTCACCAGTACACGAGCCTGAGGTTAGATACCCAGGTCACCTGGTTTCAGTCGGTTTATCTGTATCACTATTCAGCGGATGTCTGTTGGTCTGAAAGACGATCATTGAGAACGTGGTGTCGCACTGGTCACGGAAATTAGAAGAAACACCGGGAACAGAGTCGAAACTAGCAAGAGTGCGCGCAACTTATAACGTAATAAAGTTCTAAAACGATCCCTACAGAGCTGTTCAACGAAATCAGAGGTGTGGTTGTTCCAGAGATTGTTATCCATATAATTAAAGAATCGCCGTTTAACGAAGGTCCGAAGACGGAGCTTGTAATGCTTGTCATGATTCCTTCAACCGCTCTAAGCCACCAATAAAAAACTGCTCGAAACGTCTCACACTAAAGAAGCATCGTCCAGGAATGGAGTCACCATGAAATCTTCAAAATTCAAATGGGTACAAACCATGAATTTCAAATCGCGACTCATAAGATACGAGTTGCAGACCAGTGGTCACCTTAGTAGCCGCGCACTGAACACACTGAAACGCAAGCACGTCCTTCTTGAAGCCTGCATACAAAATATGATTGGTTTACTCTAACAGTTGTCTAATGTGAACCCATTAGCGTGTCTGGAACTCTTTCTCGTCCAGACGGAGAAGAGTCCTTTTCATCATTCAAAGGGATGCGACCTCTTTATGGCGACCGTTTTGTGGTGGGACGTGAAATGTAATTCAGATGACGCCCATGTGCCCAAGTCTTTCTAAAAAACGAGTTGCCTGAGTTATACTAAACTAAACGCATTATGAATGACGTAGGCATTGCCGGAGTCTCCACCGAGCGACATGTGTACCGTATCGTTTTCATTTGGTGAGCCGACTCCAATCGTCCAACCATCGCTTGGTCGCGTCGAGATCTATCCGCGGTGCACTGGGACCACCAGCATTTAAGATTTTTAGGTCGTCAGTGTATAGAACTGCGCTGATGGAACTATTGCTCTGGAGGTTCTTGATGTGAACAAAATAAGAGAAGAGGATCGTTTCGTGACCCTTGAGGAACTCCTGCAGAGATGAGGGAGGGAGATTGAACATCTGGCCTGGTTTTACTGTAAAATTTCTGTTATCCAAAGGAGAACAGATAGCCTCCTTGGATGCTGTAGTCTTCTAGCTCATGGTTCGGAGAAACGTGTGAGACACGTTCGAGTGCCATAACAGAGTCAAAGAAACTAACTTCTGAAATTAGGCGACTTTCCTGTAGTGAGATCACCCTGGACTTCCTAAGCATCCCAAGCTGCTTGCAATGTGAGATTCGCCTTACCAATACCACCGCATCTGTTCACGTTAACTTTTGCTACCACCCATTGAAACTAGAGTAAGTGTCGGAGTGTTTACCGCAGTTTTAGTCGTGGGTGTATAATGAGTCCGTGTCATCGTCAGTACCATAACAATGTTTTAACCATTAACGTTGGGAGCGCCGCTCAGCGGATCAGACGCTTGCTTGAATTCTAAAGGTCAACTGGAGTTTCCATTGACATTCGTTCTCACTGACAGATGGCGTGCGGTTGTGCTTAAAGGTTCTCTCGTGTCCGTTTCCCTAACTTCTTTGCTTTTTTACATTGTGGTCTGGTTGTCGCATGGTGGGTTAATCACTACATGAATCATTACATAAAGTTTGCTTGCGGACTCAACGTTTTCTTGTTACGATTTCTAAATCACGTTAGCATGAGGTTGAGGACACTTTTGGCGTATGAACGAAAGAGCAGTGAATTAGCTTCGCGACACTGTTCAGTCTCTATCAGGTTTTCATGAAGATGTGTACATTTGTTGCACATGACCGGTCAGAAGGAAAACCATACCACGTAGAAGAGAAGAGACTAGTCCTTAGAAAGTGCTTAGTTATAGCGCGTTTTGACGAGTGCTTCATTGTCTTGCATGGAATAATGGTGAGGCTTATCGGCCCGAAGCCAGCAGAGAAGTGCCTATCGGCGGCCTATAAAACTGATATGACGGTGGCTTTCTTCCATGCATTAGGGAGCACGCTATTCTAAAATATTTGTTCAAATAATTTGTGAGGCAGTTTCGCCAGACTACTTGCTGGTTCTTTGAAAATCCCGGGGTGGATCTTACCTGGACCAATTTCACTGAACGGATCAACCTTGGGCAAAATGCTTTCAACATTCAGTGCAGAAAGACCAGCAGTAAGAAGTGGCCGCCGAAATCTTCCTTTACGTAAATTATGGTATTATTTATGCGGTTCAACCTTGAAGATCACCTAAAAGTATGGCTTGAACACCTCGGCAACACTTAGGGATCGTGGAAAATCTCTCCTTCGGACAGTCACACAGAAGGAGGTGAGAGCCAATTCTCTCTCAATCGACGCATATGTTAAGATGAAGTTTTTGCTCGCATCAGTCCTTAGTGGGACCTTTATTGTACGAGCTTAGCGTTCGCGGACTCTCGGCTTACAAATACTTCGAGTTGTACGGAAAGCGCTCGTCCTCTTAGTTGCCTGTAAGTTTATTGTTCGCGAATGCACAGAAACGGTCGTCGAGGAGACCGCTTACTTTGCGCAGAAGATGTTAGCTAGAAGAGAAAATGCATAGTTTTTGGTATGAATAGGTCATGTCTTGAATTGCGTTTTTAGACGCTTCCCACTCCTGGTCCACAAGATCACAATCAAGAAGGATTTATTCGAGATGGTCCTTCAAGCCTTCAAAAGCAGCCCAACCGGAGTTTTAAATTTTAGATTTTCTTGCTGGCTGTTGTTGCCAGTACGAGCAGCCAGTGACAGACTGAGACTTCTTCAATACTGTTCTAAATTCATAATTTCAACTTCTTGTCTCATGTGTCGGAACTGCTCAATACAACCAGTGTGAGGTCTTCTCATTACTGGCGTGGAAGGTGTTAATTGTAACACGGAATTCCAAGGCTATTCGAAGTCCCTAATTTTGTGATTAGAAAACGTCCATTGTGTGCATGATGGACGGTTTGATGATTAACTTATTTCACTAGGTGGCCCTCGTTTGCGATAATTACGTTAAACAGAAAAATGGATATGACCAGGGCGATGCCACTCGGGCGCCCTCACTTGCTGTGTTCAAAGCGCCTCGAGCCTTATTAACGTCGACGAGGTCGTCAGGGTCACACTTTCCTGTGCGCACGGGAACTGTCTGACTCAAACTTAGTCTTGTATCCGTTTTGAAGTCACCGATAGTCAAGGGAGAGAATGATAAACACTGGGAACCGTAGCGAAGTTTTCTAGGCTGCCCAGGGACATGCACATCCAAAATGCTGCGGTAGATAGAGGGAGAATAACAGACCCCACCCTGCGGCTGGAGTGTGGTCTGGTCGCGCAAGGATTGCTGGGCAACATCCGAGCAATGCATCACGCTTTTGACGGGGGACCGGGATTCTTGTACGATTTGGAGGTGTTGAATACCCCGCGCTTGGGACAGTCGCTGAAAGCACTAAACACTCTCTCGCAGGGAGAGTCCTACGGTATGATTGGCTGCCCATAACGTTCAGTTCCGTCGTCAACGATTCGCTGAAGGCAGACTTAGCAGACGCAAATATGTAGAGAGAGTTAATGTGTTAAAGACTAATGTTCCCTCATGGGGGCCTGTAAGCATAAGCCTCAGGAATTATGTGCATATGTGCAGAAAAACTAAATTTTATTAGTATATGACTGAGAGTTGACAAGAGAATCAAGACCGTTAGCTAACGTTTGTGAAGACGAATAGGCGTAACTAAGTGAAGTCGATGCAGTGGCTGACCAGTCTCACCCCATCTGTTCTTGTTGGCTGTGAGTCTCTGCTTTGGTATGCGCACGGCGGATCTCTAGTCACAGCTTGTGCGTAAGTGAGCGTTCCCGTGGCCCATGGCCTGCTCTTTTAGTCGGGTTGACGCCCTTTGCCATGACCACTCGAGAGATCGTGATTCGCTGTTGCCGACACCGAAGTTTCATGTATCTTTTGTTTGCGAGGATAAGTTTTGGCCATGGTAGAACCTGGAGTTTCGTCTCGAAGAATATTCTGGAGAGCCAGCGGCGGGATGACGTTTAGATGCCATGAAAGAAAACCTAGCAATACGTTCCAGTTAGAGATTTGAGAGGCGTAATTTATTGTAACGGTGTAATGTAGAGACACTGCGGGGAAGTTCGTTGAAGAGGCTTGGCTAAAGATTGGTTCTAGATGGCTCAGCCCTTTACATAAACCGATTGTAGTCTTTGTTGATGTGTGAGCAGGGGGATTTCGCGGATATAGATAAGATTGCTTATAACGATGCTGAGAGTGTAAGTGTTGAACGAGGCTGATCTGTGATTCCGATTTAAAATCTGAGCTCAAGATTGGCCTTTGATGTGTGTCATTAGTTCCTGGATATGGAAGCCCGTTTCTCTCGTTCTCGTAGAGACGGTAGTGTGTGACGCTGTTTACGTTGGATGATGCACAGTTTTATATATGGGTGGGGTTTTGTGAAGCCATGTCGCACCATTGACATGACATGGTAAGTGCTAAGTTTGATAATCAAAGCGTACTTTTTGGCGGCTTGGAAGCAGTCTGCTTGCGGTTTCTAACAGGAAAGACGGTACCGTTCGACGTGGCTCCGTGTCTCGAAAAGTTCTAACAGAATGGGAGCTGGTCTGCTATTAAATTACATTCTCCTGGCGACCTACTCGAATCTCAAGGTCTTGTAACCAACAATCTGTTTTGAACCTTTCGGAGGCGCTCCTGCTCTTGCCTATTGTCAGTCCAGGAAAGCTGATAGCTCATACTTGTCCATAGAAATAGTTTGCTCTCATATCGAGGAGCACGCTGGGTATCCACAAGCCTATTTCAAAAGGATGGTCGCTTGCAGAATATCCGCGATCCATGTTAGCTGCACACAGTGCGATTTGGAGCATCTCTAAGATGGACGGCGTTCTCGCCAAATGTGGGTTGGTCCACCAACCACCTGGTTACTCTATTGTGCATTTGAAGCGGACGGGTCATGGTACATAAGGAGCATGCTGGAGGTGATAGTAGAATATAGAGCCTGTTTACTGCAAGGCCAATACACTTAAATGGTGCCGAGCGAGTGCGGTTTAAACGTTGATGTCATCTGGAACCAGTATGAGACCTCAAACGACCACACAAGATATCGGGTCGCCTGTCCTTCAGACACTGTCTTGACCTGGTGCGTGTCTTGTATAAAAATGCGGAATATGACGGTACGTCAAGTTCTATAAATGGTATGCGCATAGACGTCTAACAACATGATGGATACATGGAACGGGTAATTAAGAAACTCGATAATTATTTAAAGAAAGGTTTGATGTCTCAGCATCAATGATAGCTGGAGAACGGACACGATATATAACTAGGTATTGCTGTTATGTCGAAATGCGGAGTTTAAAATGTACCACTTCAAATGCTTATGTGCATCGTTGACGACCACAAACAATGTCCAAGCTCCAAAGCCAAGGTTAGACTAGGCAATAGATCTGCCACAAAGGCCAGTAGCCAGTAGTCAATGAGAAACGTGTACTTACAAAACACGGACACTGAGAAAGGTTCAACTTACGTTATGTACTTCCCCATATATGTTGAAGGCTCCCACGGGCCTCACGGTGCGTGAATAAACACCCTGGACAGCGATCTGCGTCCAGTGAAGTCGCACCTGGATGCTCTGGTTTGTTCACTCTTTTTCAGTCAGGCCGAACAGACGCGGTTTGGCCGTCCTGTTTAAAGAATTGAAAGTGAATAAAAGGACAGTAGGTATGATAAAGCAAAGCGGTTGCAAGCTGTATACCATTAGGATTCAGATTTTGAACCTCCAACGCATACAACTTGTTCTATGTCAGTTGCATGTTAGGCGCGTGGGTAACGTATCACTGTCAAGATGAACACGGTGACAGTGCGATAACATTATCCTAATGAAATTTAGGTTAATCACTCACGATTAAATGCTTATTCATAATCATTATTAGCGAAGTACAGGAAAATTTTGTTAGCAATAGGTACGGGGCACATTGCAACTTTCATTAATCATGTCTTTCGAGAATATAATTCCATAACAGCGTGTCGGTGACCGAAATTCTGTTTGTGGAATAAATCAAAATGACCACACCTTCCCGGGTTGCTTGCTCGTCAACGGCCGGTAACTAACCCAACTTGTTAACTTCCCTTGTCGCTGCCATCTCTAACGTTTCACGTGTTGATATGCACATTCTCTCTAATAAATATTCCTTCTTCATTCTGAGGGATATTTCCATAGATCACGTCTAGCCAATCATTGTCCAGATAAGGAGACTTGGTACGTCGTGCAAAATTGGCCATACAGTCACGATTTTTGTACGTCTTACAGCTATACCACGTCCAAACACTTTGCAAGGAATCACGCCATCTTCTTTTATTTCACTTTATAAAAATTTTCGATTTTTCAAAAAGTTTTATTCAGTCGTAGGACATGAAGTATAGCAGACAGGTTTTTGATGATATTTCAGCAGCCATTTACGGTTATAAAACAAAACAAAACTGAAAGCGGTTACATGCGAAGCTCGGTGTCGGTCAAAACACGCAGCCACACCTTCGTGTTTATGAACGCCAACTGGACGTTAAATGCTCATGTATTGATCGAATGAGTGAGCCAGTGACCAACGCGGCTGAGGCGATTGAACGAGGTTTTCTTTTCACACATGTTTGGGTTACGCGATCGAATAGCGTTCACAACCACAAAAACAAAGATGGTGTAAAGTTTGACCAATACCAAACTTCGCTTGTTATCGTTTTGATTTTTAGGTTCCAGCTTGTTCCAAAAACATAGATAACACCGTAATTAAGGCACCTTTCCAGTCACTCCAGGGATTCAAAAAATCCGTGAAAGTTATGATTCTCAAAATTGTCTGTGAAAGCTGCAGTGTGCTCCCTGTCCCAGAAACAACATTTTCCCACCACTTGCTAAAATGATAAATAGGCCATTTCGACCACGGAGTAGCATCTCCCTCATCAGTGTAGATTCACACATTATTTATTTACTTGTAATTTAACGTGTCATATTTGTTCTCAGCTGTTTAAAATGCACACAACCGAATCGGCATATGTGAGTCTCCGTTTTGTTGCAAAGAGCCGCCGCTTAAATCACCCCGTTGGTTGAGTTGTTTTTCATGTATCTCAGTCACTTTTGCCAACTTAAGGTACTGTTATGATTATGCCAATAAATTTATGTAGGCGGTTATGTCTGTCGCCAACCACAGAGATAGACCTAGATCCGTCGGTGTGGTGGTTGTTCACGAGCTCAATAAAGCCCACACCAGTACCACATGGAGATTGAGATTCGGGTTACGGATATTCCAAACCAAACCAACCAGCTAACTCTTACGTAAGAGGTTATTCCAGGAGCACTTAAATTCAATTCTGATCAGTCGCGGCTAAGGCTCTATCAACATCAGACACCCTCAGACATTAAGAACTGTTCGTGGGCGTGACGACATTCTCATGACACGTCCGGATGATACACTAGACACAGTGAATATAGACAGGGAAGATTTTGTCGATGATGTCTCACAACCTCTCAGGCAGAAGACAATTCTGCAAATGGGTTGCAGAAGAGAACGAAATAAAGGTGATTGAAGGCCAAGTAGTAGATTGTCCGTGACGACTGTAGCAACCAAAGGGGATTATAGCAGCAGAGATTTACCGAACCCTAGCTGGCCGGCTAAACCACTCCTCGCTTGTACAGTCTGCCGGAGGTCTACAAGCCAGATCGACCAGTAAGACCTACCATCGACTTATGCAGTTCATCTTGTGATGCGACAGCAAAGTGGTCAGTAAAACAGCTGGAACTCATCCATCAGAACACGGACCTGTAACCTACATGACGCTTCCGAATTTTTTGCGAAGATCGAAAACGTTAACGCCCCTACGTAGCACATGTGCTCCATAGATGTCTCTCCGATTTTCACATATTTCCCCCTGTCAGAGACTATCAAGTTCATCTAGGCAAAGATGAAGTAATCGAATAGTCAAGATGGGCATATCCGAACCAATACTCGAAGGGAGCTCCTACAGTGTTGTACACCGGAAGGGAAATTCCAGTTCCACGATGTGTTGCATTCTCAAATTGAGCGAGTTGCAATGGCGTCCCCATCGGCGCCATTACTAGCAGATATTTTTATGTGTAAGTTGGAAAGTCAGTAGCAGATCCGGGCCGTTAAATACGTGTTTCCAGAGGCGATACGTGTATGACAACTTAGTTATCATGAACCCGGACCAAGATTCAACCGATGCGCGGGTAATCACTTATGAATATCTTTCCATCACATTCGATTTTGAAACAGAATCCGTTAACTCGTTCCATCGTCTAGTTGTAAGTCTGGACAAAGGTTGATGGAACTCTTGGGCGCTTGACTCATCGACAGTCTACGTGGAGTGGGCTGTACGGCAAGTGTGTGGTTCGCCGGTATGGTGCTTCAAGGCCGAAACGAGTTGGGAACGGCCACTTTGGCGCAAAAAGAGATTTTTAAATTTTTCATGAAATATTAAAATGCATATTATGGAAAATTATGTATGATATATATTATATATAGATATATATATATTTATGAACAAATATACACTTCATTGAGTATAATAGTTGTTTTGCAATGAGAAAAGTCGGCTGCACCTGAAACTGTTCATATTTGCACTTTTGTTGAGGAAAGCGTTTCGACTTTTTTCCGATAAAGATATCGCGTTTGTCTTCGGAGTTGATTTCACGTTTTGAGAATGCTTCTATCGTAATCTTCATGTTGTACATTTGTTGCACATGACCGGTCAGAAGGAAAACCATACCACGTAGAAGAGAAGAGACTAGTCCTTAGAAAGTGCTTAGTTATAGCGCGTTTTGACGAGTGCTTCATTGTCTTGCATGGAATAATGGTGAGGCTTATCGGCCCGAAGCCAGCAGAGAAGTGCCTATCGGCGGCCTATAAAACTGATATGACGGTGGCTTTCTTCCATGCATTAGGGAGCACGCTATTCTAAAATATTTGTTCAAATAATTTGTGAGGCAGTTTCGCCAGACTACTTGCTGGTTCTTTGAAAATCCCGGGGTGGATCTTGCCTGGACCAATTTCACTGAACGGATCAACCTTGGGCAAAATGCTTTCAACATTCAGTGCAGAAAGACCAGCAGTAAGAAGTGGCCGCCGAAATCTTCCTTTACGTAAATTATGGTATTATTTATGCGGTTCAACCTTGAAGATCACCTAAAAGTATGGCTTGAACACCTCGGCAACAACTTAGGGATCGTGGAAAATCTCTCCTTCGGACAGTCACACAGAAGGAGGTGAGAGCCAATTCTCTCTCAATCGACGCATATGTTAAGATGAAGTTTTTGCTCGCATCAGTCCTTAGCGGGACCTTTATTGTACGAGCTTAGCGTTCGCGGGCTCTCGGCTTACAAATACTTCGAGTTGTACGGAAAGCGCTCGTCCTCTTAGTTGCCTGTAAGTTTATTGTTCGCGAATGCACAGAAACGGTCGTCGAGGAGACCGCTTACTTTGCGCAGAAGATGTTAGCTAGAAGAGAAAATGCATAGTTTTTGGTATGAATAGGTCATGTCTTCTGAATTGCGTTTTTAGACGCTTCCCACTCCTGGTCCACAAGATCACAATCAAGAAGGATTTATTCGAGATGGTCCTTCAAGCCTTCAAAAGCAGCCCAACCGGAGTTTTAAATTTTAGATTTTCTTGCTGGCTGTTGTTGCCAGTACGAGCAGCCAGTGACAGACTGAGACTTCTTCAATACTGTTCTAAATTCATAATTTCAACTTCTTGTCTCATGTGTCGGAACTGCTCAATACAACCAGTGTGAGGTCTTCTCATTACTGGCGTGGAAGGTGTTAATTGTAACACGGAATTCCAAGGCTATTCGAAGTCCCTAATTTTGTGTATTAGAAAACGGTCATTGTGTGCATGTGGCGGTTTGATGATTACTTATTTCACTAGGTGGCCCTCGTTTGCGATAATTACGTTAAACAGAAAATGGATATGGCCAGGGCGATGCCACCTCGAGGCGCGTACTTGCTGTGTTCACGCCCTCAGCCTTATTAGCGTCGACGAGGTGGTCAGGGAACCACTTTCACGGTGCGCACGGGATATTTCTGACTCACTTATCTTGTATGCGTTGAAGTCACCGATAGTGAGGAGAGGATGAAAACACTGGAACCGTAGGAAGTTTTCTAGGCTGCCAAGGAGAATGCCACCATCCAAAGTGCTGCGTGAGAGAGAGAATAACAGACAAACTGCGCCTGGGGTGTGTCCTGGTCGCGCAATGCTGGCCACAGCCGCAATGCATCACGTTTGACGGGGGACCGGGGATTCTTGACGATTTGGGGTGTTGGAATACCCCGGTTGTGGACAGTCGCTGAGCACTACACTCTCTCGCAGGGAGAGTCACCACGGTAGATGGCGTGCCCATAAACGTTCACCCCGTCGTCACTGATGTCCGCTGAAGTCCAGGACTCCCCTGAAGCAAATATGTGAGGAGTTATGTGTTAAACTAACTGTCCCGCTTCTGGGGGCCTAGTAAGTAAGCTCAGATATTTTGTGTATATGCAAAACTAATTTTATGTTTGACTGAGGTTGAAAAGAGATCGAAGACCGTTAGATACCGTTTGTGAAAGAAAGGCGTTAACTGAAGGTGATGCGAGTGGCTGACCAGCCTCAACCCCTCCTCTTCTTGGTGGCTGTGAGTCTCTCTTTGGAATGCGACGGGCATTCTATCACAGCTTGTGCGTAAGTGAGCGTTCCCGTGGGACACATGGCCTGCTTCTTGTAGTCGCGGTTGACGCCCTTTTGCCCATACCCACCTGAGAATGGTGATTCGCTGTTCCGACCGCCGAAAGTTTGCATGTGCTTTTGTTGCGGAGGTAAGTTTTGGCATGGTAGAACTTGAGTCCGTCTGACGAATATCCTGGAGGAGCCAGCCGGGCGATGACGTTTCAGGATGCATGAGAGAAACCTAGCACAACGTTCCAGTTAGAGAATTTGAGAGCGTAATTTATTGTAACCGGTGTAATGTAGACTGCGGGGGAAGTTCAGTATGAAAGGCTGCTAAAGATTGGTTCGACTGCTCAGCCCTTTACATAAACCATGTAGTCTTTGTTGATGTCGTCGAGGGGAGGATTCGGAATGATAATTCCGCCAAAGATGCTGAGGTAGTAAGTGGAAGCGAGCGATCTGTGATCTCCGATTTCATCTGAAGCCTCAGATTGGCCTTGATGTGTGTCATAGTTCTGGATACTCAACGCCGTTTCTCTCGTTCTCGTAAGGAACGGTAGTGTGTGACGCCTGTTACGTTGGCATGCACAAGTTTCATATGGTGGGCTTTGTGAAGCCCTGCCCCGACACTTGACATGACAGGTAACGTGACAAGGAAACCAAGCGACTTTTCTGGCGCCTTGGAACGCAGTCTGCTTGCGGTTTCACAGGAACGACGCGTCCGCGTTCGACGTGGTCCGGTCTCTTGGAGAGGTTACAGAATGGAGCTGTCTCTATAAAATTACCATTCTCCTGCGACTAGCTCGATCTTCAAGGTTGAAACCAACCTCCTGTCTCTGAACCTTGGAGGGCGCTTCCGCCTTCTTGCCATTGCAAGTCCAGGAAAGGCGATAGCTCCATACTTGTCGTAGAAAGCTAGTTCTGCTCTCATATCCGAGGAGCACGCTGGGTATCCCCAAAGCCTATTTCTACAGAGGATGGTCGTGCAGAATTCGCTGCCATGTGAGCTGCACAGTGGCATTTGGGAGCATCTTGAGTGGACGCGTTCTCAGCCAATTATGGGTTGGTCACACACACTGGTGTACTCTATGTGCATTTGAACGGACGGCTCATGTACATTAAGGAAGCATCTGAGGTGATAAGTAAGAATAAACTGTTTCCTACTCAAAGCCAATACACTTAAAATGGTGCCAGCGAGTGCAGGTTTAGCATTGCATGTCATCCTGAACCGTCATGGGACACTCGAAACGACCACACAAGCTATCGGGTCGCTGTTCACCAACACTGTTTGACCTGGTGCGTGTCATTGTAAAAAATGCGGAAAATATGACGGTACAGTCAAGTTCTAATAATGGGATGGCATAACAAGTCAACAACCATAGGAACAAATGGAACGGTAATAAAAAACGATAACTTTATAAGAAAGTTGATGCTCAAGGGCATCAATGATACGGAGAACGGACACGATATATAATTAGAGTATTGCGTTATTCAAAAGCGGATGTTTAAAATGTACCACTCAAATGCGTTAGTCATAGTTGACGACACACACAACCTCCAACGTTCGCAAGCTAAACGCAATATGGTCCGTCTCACAAAGGCCAGTAGCCAGTAGTCAATGAGAAACGTGTACTTACAAAACACGGACACTGAGAAAGGTTCAACTTACGTTATGTACTTCCCCATATATGTTGAAGGCTCCCACGGGCCTCACGGTGCGTGAATAAACCACCCATCGGAAGCGATCTGACGTCCAGTGAACAGTGCACCTAGAGCTCTGGTTTCTCACCTTTTTCAGTCAGCCGAACAGACGCGGTTGGCCGTCCTGTTTAAAGAATTGAAAGTGAATAAAAGGACAGTAGGTATGATAAAGCAAAGCGGTTGCAAGCTGTATACCATTAGGATTCAGATTTTGAACCTCCAACGCATACAACTTTGTTCTAGTCATTTGCATGTTAAGGCGCTGGGAATACGTATCACATATCAAAATGAACACGCGTGAACAGTGCGTAAATTTATCCTAATAAATGGCGTATCATTCCCCGATTAAATGCTTATTCATAATTTTAGCAAGTAAAGGAAAAATTTTGTTCTCAGGGTACGGGGCACATTGCAACTTTCATAATCATTTTCGAGAATAAATTCCGTAATCGTGTCGGTGACCCGAAATTCTGTTTGTGGAATAAATCAAAATGACCACACCTTCCCGGGTTGCTTGCTCGTCAACGGCCGGTAACTAACCCAACTTGTTAACTTCCCTTGTCGCTGCCATCTCTAACGTTTCACGTGTTGATATGCACATTCTCTCTAATAAATATTCCTTCTTCATTCTGAGGGATATTTCCATAGATCACGTCTAGCCAATCATTGTCCAGATAAGGAGACTTGGTACGTCGTGCAAAATTGGCCATACAGTCACGATTTTTGTACGTCTTACAGCTATACCACGTCCAAACACTTTGCAAGGAATCACGCCATCTTCTTTTATTTCACTTTATAAAAATTTTCGATTTTTCAAAAAGTTTTATTCAGTCGTAGGACATGAAGTATAGCAGACAGGTTTTTGATGATATTTCAGCAGCCATTTACGGTTATAAAACAAAACAAAACTGAAAGCGGTTACATGCGAAGCTCGGTGTCGGTCAAAACACGCAGCCACACCTTCGTGTTTATGAACGCCAACTGGACGTTAAATGCTCATGTATTGATCGAATGAGTGAGCCAGTGACCAACGCGGCTGAGGCGATTGAACGAGGTTTTCTTTTCACACATGTTTGGGTTACGCGATCGAATAGCGTTCACAACCACAAAAACAAAGATGGTGTAAAGTTTGACCAATACCAAACTTCGCTTGTTATCGTTTTGATTTTTAGGTTCCAGCTTGTTCCAAAAACATAGATAACACCGTAATTAAGGCACCTTTCCAGTCACTCCAGGGATTCAAAAAATCCGTGAAAGTTATGATTCTCAAAATTGTCTGTGAAAGCTGCAGTGTGCTCCCTGTCCCAGAAACAACATTTTCCCACCACTTGCTAAAATGATAAATAGGCCATTTCGACCACGGAGTAGCATCTCCCTCATCAGTGTAGATTCACACATTATTTATTTACTTGTAATTTAACGTGTCATATTTGTTCTCAGCTGTTTAAAATGCACACAACCGAATCGGCATATGTGAGTCTCCGTTTTGTTGCAAAGAGCCGCCGCTTAAATCACCCCGTTGGTTGAGTTGTTTTTCATGTATCTCAGTCACTTTTGCCAACTTAAGGTACTGTTATGATTATGCCAATAAATTTATGTAGGCGGTTATGTCTGTCGCCAACCACAGAGATAGACCTAGATCCGTCGGTGTGGTGGTTGTTCACGAGCTCAATAAAGCCCACACCAGTACCACATGGAGATTGAGATTCGGGTTACGGATATTCCAAACCAAACCAACCAGCTAACTCTTACGTAAGAGGTTATTCCAGGAGCACTTAAATTCAATTCTGATCAGTCGCGGCTAAGGCTCTATCAACATCAGACACCCTCAGACATTAAGAACTGTTCGTGGGCGTGACGACATTCTCATGACACGTCCGGATGATACACTAGACACAGTGAATATAGACAGGGAAGATTTTGTCGATGATGTCTCACATCCTCTCAGGCAGAAGACAATTCTGCAAATGGGTTGCAGAAGAGAACGAAATAAAGGTGATTGAAGGCCAAGTAGTAGATTGTCCGTGACGACTGTAGCAACCAAAGGGGATTATAGCAGCAGAGATTTACCGACGCGCCAAGCTGGGCCAGGTCTAAACCACATCCCTCGCTTGTACAGTCTGCCGGAGGTCTACAAGCCAGATCGACCAGTAAGACCTACCATCGACTTATGCAGTTCATCTTGTGATGCGACAGCAAAGTGGTCAGTAAAACAGCTGGAACTCATCCATCAGAACACGGACCTGTAACCTACATGACGCTTCCGAATTTTTTGCGAAGATCGAAAACGTTAACGCCCCTACGTAGCACATGTGCTCCATAGATGTCTCTCCGATTTTCACATATTTCCCCCTGTCAGAGACTATCAAGTTCATCTAGGCAAAGATGAAGTAATCGAATAGTCAAGATGGGCATATCCGAACCAATACTCGAAGGGAGCTCCTACAGTGTTGTACACCGGAAGGGAAATTCCAGTTCCACGATGTGTTGCATTCTCAAATTCAGCGAGTTGCAATGGCGTCCCCATCGGCGCCATTACTAGCAGATATTTTTATGTGTAAGTTGGAAAGTCAGTAGCAGATCCGGGCCGTTAAATACGTGTTTCCAGAGGCGATACGTGTATGACAACTTAGTTATCATGAACCCGGACCAAGATTCAACCGATGCGCGGGTAATCACTTATGAATATCTTTCCATCACATTCGATTTTGAAACAGAATCCGTTAACTCGTTCCATCGTCTAGTTGTAAGTCTGGACAAAGGTTGATGGAACTCTTGGGCGCTTGACTCATCGACAGTCTACGTGGAGTGGGCTGTACGGCAAGTGTGTGGTTCGCCGTTATGGTACTTCAAGGCCGAAACGAGTTGGGAACGGCCACTTGAGCGCAAAAAGAGGCATTTTAAATTTTTCATGAAATATTAAAATGCATATTATGGAAAATTATGTATGATATATATTATATATATAGATATATATATATTTATGAACAAATATACACTTCATTGAGTATAATAGTTGTTTTGCAATGAGAAAAGTCGGCTGCACCTGAAACTGTTCATATTTGCACTTTTGCTTGAGGAAAGCGTTTCGACTTTTTTCCGATAAAGATATCGCGTTTGTCTTCGGAGTTGATTTCACGTTTTGAGAATGCTTCTATCGTAATCTTCATGTTGGCATACATATTTCTAGCTTGCAGGAACGCTCATGTTTGCGTGGTTTTTGGAGATATGACTGAAGTTGTAATTTTTGACTACATTGCGTTTACGATGCATTTTACAATAAAAATTAAAGTAAATTCCAGTGGGACCTGTGCCATCACATTTGTGGGTTAGTTATGTACTTGAATTGTACTTTCGGTCTGTTTATTTGTTAGCATTTCGAGTAGAAAACGGTCGACGAAATGTCACTTCTAAAAGTGACCTGGTCTTATCATGTGGTTGTTTCCACCTACGGTGTGGTGCAAACACAGGTAACGAGTCCCAGTCTATTGTTAACAACATGCGCACTGTTTTGTTATTGCTTATTGACTACGCTTGAATGTAGCTTGCCATGTGTACGCGAGTCAATGCTCACTTATCTGACGGATAATGACCAACTTTGATGCTCGTTGTTTCTCCGACGAAAATATTGATTCTCGGTTCTACCATTTCAGCTGCAAACCCTCAATCTTTACACCAAGGACGCTTATAATTCTGATGACTTTGTCTGTGGTTTCGTCAGTTGCAGACTGCACGGCTGGTTATCAGTATGTTTGCTAATTTTTATCCGTTCGTTTGTCACCTTCAAGACCCCGGTTTATCATCCACGGAACTCGACGGCTGTCAGGCCATAGGTCCTAAATGTGACCTGATGTTAATGACATATCAGCACCGGCGAGTGCAATACACGTCATTGATGTGTTGTTCACCGTGCTTGTACTTCATGTTTAGAACACGGGATACCAGCCCTGATGCTAAGAATGTATGCGATGATGCGGCCGTCGTGGTGAATACAGTGGACTGAACATCGGAATGGGATGCTAGGGATTCCTTCGGAAGGTAATTTCGATTCAACTTTTCTGCACTTTTGCAGAACTCCATTTAGATCGCGAGGTGTGCAAACAAAGACGCTGTTTTGTAGCCGTTCAACACAAGCCGGCTGCAGGTCACGCAGTCGTAGTACCCAATTTTGGTTGAGTGCCAACGTCATGAACGCAAGCGATGTATTTCACAGAATTTGTCGTACATTGGAGGGCGAATCGGTGAAGCTTACCGAGGTAGCCCCTCGGGTGCTCTGCGCTTAGTCGGAGAAATAAGCACAATGTGCAGTGGACAAGTGGACATGCGCTAGACCCTCGTCCGTTAACAACTCAAAACGCCTTTCCAGAAGAAACGCATTCCCAACAGGCATCGAACCAGAGAACGCAGCGGGGTTTGAGAAAAACCGTATATTTCCAGCAATGTTTGGAAATATGATAAGTAGTTAGCTCTAGCCTAGTCTGGGACCAACGGCAGCAACCAAGAGAAGAAAGAAAAGAAGCACGAGGTGGGCTAC
Organism: Paragonimus kellicotti; assembly: GCA_014220965.1. Lineage (NCBI taxonomy): Eukaryota > Metazoa > Platyhelminthes > Trematoda > Plagiorchiida > Troglotrematidae > Paragonimus > Paragonimus kellicotti. Next base: position 271,740 of record LOND01000049.1, read on the forward strand.
CGCCCACTCGGCGGCACTCAAAAGCGCGCCAAGCGAAAGTGCGTGGAACATTCGAGTGCGTTAAACACGCTCGAAAATGTCCGGATTAAGCGACCTTGAAGAATGGAATAGTAGACGAGTCGTTAGGAGAAGGTGCTCGCTGTTTACAATTATTTGCCCAATTGAAGAAAGTGGCACTGAGTTCATATCAGGCCTCCTATAACAGGCGTACACAGAATCATGCGTACAGAACAAGCAAGCGGGAAAACGGTTGCAGCCGGGATCCTTAGAGAAGCCACACGATCGCTGGTCACTACACAAGCCTCCCCCAGAAGGGTGGCGGTAGGCAACCTTCGATCATGCAACCGGAGGTATCGACGTGTGGGCCATGCTACACCTTTTGTCGCACAGTTGGCCTGCAAACGTGGTTAGACGGCTGGTTATGACGAGCCCCTGACCAATGTCACACTGTATCCCGCGTCTCACTCACACCATCCATACTTAGCAAATAACACGCCATCGCAAAATCACATGATCAGGCAGGTGATGTTGACCATGTCCATGTCGCAGGGGCGCTTTCGTCCAAACCGACTCGTATGTCCGTGATAACCCATTCATGACAAGCACACAAGTGAGGCAGGAGATTGCCATTTTAGTTGACTGCGCCAATATCATAAAGTCTGAGGACCCTCAACCAAGCTATTGAATCGTTTCTAACCCGGGTGAAAACGTTACCCAGAACGAGTCAATCACTCCCTGTTACTGAGCAAACAGTGGTTCGCAGGTGATGGTGAAACTACTGCAGTATATAATCTTTGTTACACACGGGTAAACCGAAAACACTAAAACATTTGACAGACTGACCTTAGCCTAGTCAAAGACACACGAAGTGGATTAGAAGGTTGATGTCATGGGTATGCATATCATCAAAGAGTTGATGTGACAGGCGACTACGGAATAGACACCTTGCCCCTAGGCGCCTCCTGCCAAGTAACTTATGC
>LOND01000050.1:27658-104358 GCA_014220965.1 Paragonimus kellicotti
GTACGCCGAATGCTGGTGACGACGAAGATCCGCCAGTTCACGTCGCAACTGAGCTATCTCGGCGTTTGGTTCTGAAGGGTTGCGTTCACGACATTCAACTGCCTTGCGCAGGACTGCTATTTCAGCGTCCTTTGTGGTTAACAAATTGTCCGCGGGACTGTTGCAGGTAACTACCTGCCCAACTAACGGTGACGGCGTCGTGCCTCGGAAACGTTCATGCATCGGCCGAAGCCGCTAGATCACCTAAGGGACGTGAGGGTAACACGGACAATAGCCCCTGTGTATACCCAGGCAGTTGTTGCATCCATAACTCTTGCAAAAGAGGCTCTGGCAACTGTGATTTACCTACTGCCTGTCGCATTTCTCGAAGAAGAACAGACGGCTTCTTGTCCCCTAACTGTAACCGTTGGAACAGTTGTTCCAGACGCATTTTGTCGGACGGCTGCGTTTCTTTAAGAATCGTTCGCTTAGCCGACTCATAGCGATCAGTTGCTGAGCCTAGTAAGATATCGCTAACCAGGTTTAGCATATCTCGGGAAGGCGTGGTATAAGCTGCGAAAACTTGTCCGAATCACTTGTTATACGCCGGTTGCTAAACTCTATTTCTAACACGGCGAACCACAGCTCTGGATCAAGATCTCCGAAAGCCGGAACAGCTAACGTGATCAGTGATACGGAAGACGGACATTCAGACTTAGTCTCTTTAATGTCCATTGCCATTAGTGAATGCGAACGAGATATAAAATTTAAATAAATATATACTTGTACACTATACGCACTCGAGACGTAATATGAGGGGAAAATATACTGAACTCGAATGTACACTATATATACGATTTAAACGGGCTCACCAATTTGTAGGAATCGAGCGAATCAAAGCCGGCCGGTTATGAATAACGCAACGAGTAAACAAGGAGTATATTGTCGACCCGCGAGGTCAACGTGAGAGCGAACGAATTACAAGACGAAACGGTAACAGAGCGAAACGACAAGCGAGCACGCAGCGGGGTCGTACGTTCGAGTGCGCGGGGTACTTGTCGGTATCCATACTCGTTCAAACAAATGTTTAAGCACATACAAAAGTTGGAAACCAAAAGAGTACAAATGGCAATCGTAGCTCTAACATAGTTAGTAATAAACAAATAGGGTCGCTACAACAACACCCAGCCAATGGGAAAGTGCACATCGTGTATGCGTGGCGAAATTTTATCGAAGGCATCATCTCTTAGCTCTTAACGCATATAGCGCACAAAGGACAAGCAAGTAATTGAGAAGCACCGGGCGACATTCTGGTGGGAAGGACAACCGCCTGGGCGCACTCATGTTGTGCGGCACAGTATTGACACCGGTGAGGCACGTCCGATTCGGCAAGCAGCTCGTCGCTTACCAATCCATTCCCAGGACCAGTTGAAAACATTATTGACGTAAATGTTGAACAGAGGTGTCGTCCAACAATCCGCATCTTTATAGGTGTCTCCAGCAGCAGTAGTAGTCCAGAAATAGGGTGGCTCTTTCAGACTATGCGATGACTATCGTCAGTTAAACGCGGTGATTAGAAAGGATTTGTTTCCACTGTTAATCCAGGACACTAAGTGGTTCATCAAGCTACGTCTGTCAGTAGGCCTGAACTAGAATAGTCGCGTCTGTAATACGCCGAGCGTCTATAACCTGCGTACCCGCTGAGCAACCGATTCAGATCTAAAAACGAGGATGGTCGTGATGGCGAGTGTTTCATTAATAAGGTGCTAACGCACAAGGAAGTTATTACAAAATAAAAGAAGAAGATAACAACCAACCTTGATGTTGAAGTCACCAAATCTACAAGTTCCGAAACTAACGATTCCACGTCAATGTGATCAAATGCGACGGTCAAACAGTTAAGTAGGCAGGTAGTAGGTACCTAAAAATAAAGTGCCTGTTTCCGCAGCCTCGTTTTGTGTACATATCCACTTGTTCCTGTGGAACCAGTTATGTTGGCCGCACGACCAGACGCTTATCTGAACGGGTCCGGGAACACTACCCAGCTTGGCTCAACAGTGGAATAACGAAATCTGTCAACAGTGCCATACTATCGCACCTGGTGGATTCGAATCACTCTGTCAATGTGACGGATGCATTTCGTCCAATCTACCGAGTTAAAGCCACCCAGTCGAGGGCAGTGAGGCGTAGGATTCTGTCCACAGCTGAAGCTATTGGAATTCGCCTGTATAACCCACCCTGTGCGTCCAGAAACGTTTTGTTCAGGCTTTGGATCTGCCTTGGCCATCCCCCCACCCTGTTAGCCTGTCAAGATCCATTGTTCAAGTGGGTACTTGATTGCAGTGTGACATTGAACTGACTGACCTCAATTAACCACCCGTTCCCCGTTTACCCCTCAGTGATTCCCCTGTAAAATGTTGTGATATAAATGTGATGTACTTAGGCCTGCTGGTGAATCAATGAAAGCGCGTAAGAAATTAATCGCGTGACTGAAGCAAAAGTAGACAGAAAGGCAAAATCATGAAAAGTATAGAATTGGGCGTAGTTATCAAAACGTTGTTTTTATCACGGTAGCCAAGGGACTCGTACACTACAATCGCGTCACCCGCGACCAGTTCAGTTTCTACTGAGTCCTATGATCGGAGGTAATATGGAATTTGGGTAGCTTTGGATGAACCAGCTGGACTGGGATATTTCAAGTTTTAAGTTGTGTCACCTTCCTGAGTTTCGACGCGTATTTCTTTTGTGTACCAGCTTGGTAGAATACGGTGACCAACCCTGGATGCTCCTCATACCCTGGGTTGTCAACGTTATATAAAGTAAACATGATACGACCTCAGCCACTTGATTACCTAACCACGGGAAATATGCTATTTTTAAATTGCAAGTCACTGAGCGTACTATCAACTAGTACGGAGCACTTTATATCCTTGTTGCCGCTTGTTAACAAGGCAGTAAGAACCAGGAGTGTTAGTTGAACATATTTGTCATTTTGTACTGTTTTATGTGGCAACGCGGTTCCTAAGGCAACATAAGGCAACCTTCTGGTAATTAACTTATGACACGTTCTCTGAAGGTACATCTGATTGTAGTACGGATTGCATTTTTTTGGTTGGATGAACCACAGCGATTAATACCGGTGTAACGCACACACTCACTTTTATGCCTTATAAACGAGGCTAACTAGCCACAATCGTTTGAACGACACAATACTCGATTCGCTATCTCCGTGGACGTTGGCTACCTTACAGGCCTCGTCCTATTAATGAAGTGGGTATAATGAGTGACCGTTATTAATATGGAGTGAGTACAGCACATCCGTTGCGTCAAAACATCTAGCCAACATTGTTCGATGCAGCTTCACCAAATTTCCACCGCTGCACATGGCAAATGGTAAGCACAACTTTAGTTACAGTAATTTTCTTCTTGGGGGTCTGGGTGCCCTAGAATTGGCGATCGTAAGCTGCCGTCATCCTCCTGACGGTTGTGAATTGAAACATTGGATTCCCTTTAATAACTTCATCGGCGTTGAAAGAAAACACTTTTGCTACACATTGACATTTCGTTCGCTCTCATCAATCGCAAAATTAAGATACGCGGGTTATACGTAATAGACAACCAGAGACAGACAGGTTATGGGCAGGCACATATTCACACCAAGTGTCGTCACCAACATCACGGCAACACGATAGGTCGCTTCAGCCACCTTTGTGCACATAGCGTCGGCTAGCGAGTCCTGGTCGAACTAGCTTCCCTAACGACCGTTAGCGTCGGTTCCTGATTGTGTAACAGTATTGTGAATGAGCAAACTGGATCGACTTGGTGGCCGGTGGTCATGACCTGTCTAGTAATCGATGCTGATGGACTTCACATAATGGATTCACCGGCTTGGGGTTGTAAGTCATCGTCTGTTTCAACTAGTTCAGGATGTGCTGTGCTATCTGCTGAGATAATTGTCGGTCTGTTCTGTCAGTGTAACCGTCATTGTAAATGCAAGTGAAATGACGGCCAACGTGCGAGCACAATAATTAACCGAACTGCGTTCGCTATGGTGTAGAACTGGTCCCTTGGTGATTTGATCTAGGTGCAACTGGATAGCAGCATACGTACGGGATGTAGACGACTTTAATTAGTGTTTGATGCCACTATCTAGGTAATCCTTCTAACATTGTAGGAATGAAGATACATCTCTCTTTCGGGCTACGGAAAAGGTAGCATCTCCTGTTTTGTCTACAGCTTACCAAGGGTACAAATAGGTCTGGCTGCATGAAATAGGGTCTGAGCCAAGCCACACTTGTGTGCTGTTGGAAAGAAACTACAGTACGAGAACTATTGCCCCTGTGTTGCTTTATAATGGACAGATCACCGTAATGTCCCATCCCTTCGTCTAGTGAAAAGTACATCTGATAAAGTCAAGCTATCGTTCAATTCATTTTCGTGAAGCAAGGAGAGATTCTGGTAGATAGGACTGAGAAAGTTAAAAACAAATAAAAACGTTCAATGTTCATAGAGATCAAAATATCATCAACACAGCTTGTACAATAAGACTGTGACAATATTAGCTGGGTCTCGTTGTTCGATCGTTCCTAAGAAGATATCAGCTTAACTGGCTGACCATCGCTACTCCGTCAGTGTTTATAAGTAAGCCTTTCGAAACTAAATCGGAAGTTTCCTGCACACAATAAAATGAGATCTCTCGGGTTGGGATGTGCTCGAAAGCGATTGGGTATTCATAATTTCAAGACAACTCGTGAACACTCGATAACTTGTTTTGTTGGTAACGTTTCACTTCTGAGGGGGAATGAATACATCTACCATGGTTCTGACTAAAAATAAAATCACACGAAAATTCGAACGTCTCAAGAAGAGGTACATTTGTAAAAGGGGCCGAAACGTTAATCGAGTTCTTAACTTGAAAACTCACCGACACACCTAATCTCTGCCAGTTCAAAGCAGTTCTTCGAATAGCGAGTGGTAACATTTTGCGATTAGGGTCCGAGTATAGTTAACCAACGAGCAGCTTCATGATGAGCTGATTTGTTCATACACAAAATTGGTCGTAGGGGTGCCCCATCCCCTGGTATTTCAGGTGTACTTTTTATTGTGCCTTAATGTTAATTGGTTCCATGCGCCCATGTGACTGTGGTGTTTTACCCTATCTGCTTTTCTAGCAGTTTGTTGTTTTAAATTGATTTGTCTTCTCTAACCTTCCAACGATCCTCCAAAATGGCATTCATTTTCGTCAAATGATCGCTTTTTCTCGTGATAACAACAACACAGCATTTATCTGGCCTTGGGAAATCAATGGGTACATTAAAGCTTATGGTCATTCTCAAATGAAAACTGAAGTGCGTCAGTATGACGCGTCTCTACTCGCAGATTACTTACATCTGGAATATCGTGTTTACAATTTACTCATCCATAAATCTAAAATAACGGTTCGCCGGAAAACGTATTAGCTTTACGAGCGTCTACTACTACTTGACTAATCAAACAAAGTGTTCACGGTAAACCGCATGTATCTTCTAGTTTCATTTATTCAAAGCACTACGTCGGCGAAAAGTTATGGAGACCATCGTAGCACTGGGACCATATCATTGACAGGTTATTCATGGAAAATCATTGCACAAACTTCCAAATAAAAATATATGGGCTTTTTTGTATGGCAATTCATAGAACACCTTGCAGCTCATTTTGTGGTAGGGACCCCGATTTTAATTGGGACATACAAATAACTGATCTTGCACATGGGAGACGAATTTTTAACGTACTCACGGTTAGCGGAACAAGCCTCATCTTTTAAGGATACTACCGTTTGAAACGTATCCGTTCAACTCAAACTAGATGAGATTAGCCAGGAAGGTCCTAGTTTGCTGCGGGCCGAGAAATGAGTACTGGTCAACAAAAAACGACGAAATGATCATGATTATTACAGTTTCTGCACAGTGGCCAGATGTTTATTAACAATGGTCATGTTCATCTCATGCACTTCTCTCTCTGACGTTTGGTTTCAATAACCCGGTCGATAGCATGGCTGGTCTGTGCAAACGTGATCAATTAACATCACCCTAATCTATCACTACAGCCAATGACAGCGGTATGTGAACATTTTCTATTGACTAAGAATATTGTCTTACAATGCCACCCTAACTAAAAAGATATCTCACTTGCCTGACTGCAACACCTTCTGTTTGAGAACCAACTTATTTGAAATTCTCCTGCTTTTGTTTCTGCCGTCCGTTGTAACTGCTTGCTACTTCTTTTAAGGAAATATGTGCTTTTTCCCTCAATACAAACGATAACATTTGGTGCAAGGTAGATACTGAGGTCAGTTTTGATGCCCAGAGCTTACTTTATTAAATCAGACAGTAGGAGCTTTTCAAGTTAAGTAAAACGCGTCTGTGAATCAGCAGAATTCAGTTACCGTCTAACTACCAGATGACTAATGTCGCCGTTGATTGCGCTGATCCCAAACTCTATTGTTTGTTTTCAGCTCAGCAAATCCACTCGTTTGGTTTACGGTCAAACGATCTACGACGAATAAGAAAAATAAATTTCACTAACACTGTTCAGGTAATAGGTAGTATCATGTGGACTGAGTTAACAGGTGAAACAGAGGATTTTAAGCTGCGTGAGTTTTGAAGAATACATTAAGCAGATAGAGAAAAGTATGTCAGACAGACTCAGACGCTGATACAATTTAGGCGCATAAGTCCCTCGATTTTGAGAGGTTTCGACGTACGAGCATCCTTATGCCTACTGGTCACTTTTAGGTGCATAAATTGAATTGGCAAATCGTCGGATTTATGACGTGAGTGGTTAGCCATATCACGTTCCATTTTTATAACTGACAATTATTTTAAAGACCGAAAGAAGCCCCTTGTTGTCAGAATATCAGAACGATTTATTTGGGTTCATAATGTTACTAAAATGATTGAATAGTGTAGGAACCACATTCGTTTCTCTGGTTGTTTTACAATCGCAAATTGTACAGATTGTAGTCCTAGAAGGCTGAACCTCATGTACGAAATATTGAAACCACAATAAACAGTCGAAACAAACGATAAGCTGCTCTTGTCAAACACACCACTGACTAGATGCAACCACACAACGAACAAACAGACGATGCACAGCAAACAAACTTGAACAGTACAGAACATCCACTTTTAAAGGCCTTTATCGGTAACAGTTGGCAGGAAACACGCTGAACCCATCGTCTGTAGAGTCTGCGCAGTTTATCAATAAATTACAACATAATTAAAACAAAGTCGGTTCTGAACATCATCACCATAGACAGCAAAAGGTGAACTGACTGCTTTACGATGGAAACTATAGACATCGAAACAGCTAGGATTAATTAAAGTTGTCGATAAACTGCTTAGTCTGAGGGTAGGTCGGCTAACAAAGACTTAGACTAGCCGAACTAGTCTCAACCTAAGGCCCTCTTGCCAGTTTTTGTGCATTTTTTTGCATTATTACTAACTAGGTCTTAATATTGCACACAGAACAGTCTACTTCGTCAAATAATTACCAAGTAACCGTACTACATAACAAGAGGCATGAAACAAAAGAACAAAGTAATTCCCGTCTATCTGTCTAGTAATGGTTACGTGATGTGCAAGAAGGAAATGACCACTTCTCAAAGTGCAAACCGATTGCAATTTGACCGGTGGTTTCTGTAAACCGTTGAGGTAAGCAACATACAACTAAAGAACTTCGCTTTCTTTCTGTAAAATTAATGCTTATAAATTCACACACCGTGATAAGCGTTGACATCAAAACCTAACACCCGAGCGGAACATATTTAGTTGGCAATCACGGGCTAACTTTGCGTTTATTCCGCGCCACTTTCAAGCGACGTTTAATCTACGGTTTTCACGTGGTTAAAAACTAGTTTAACGCGAAGAAATAGGTTCAGCTGGCCGACTTGATTTCTGATAGTATCTTGCGTTATAATTGTTTTGAAGGGGTTTGACTGCTGGCTTGATAGTACTTGGGTTAGCTTTGCGAAATGTCCACTTAATTCATTCCGTTCTAAAGTTAATTCAATAAAACTGTACTTGTGTTCGTTTATGTCAATTTATAATCTCCTATTCTATGTTTTATTTCTGAGTGGAAATAGCACGTTGGACTGGATAACTATTTTTTAATCATCAGGTAAATATGACTCAACGGTTTGTATCAACCCACACTGTTGAGATCAGTATAATGTGTGCATTACACGCAGTAGACACAAAGTCCAGTTAGGATGTTACCATCTGGAAGTTGACATTAAGTATTTAAACTGGGTGGCAAAGATATCAGCGATTGTTTTGCGGTAAGCCATCTGTCGTAGTGTTCCATCGAATAAATTTGCGGTTTGAATTAAGCGTTTAATGCAGTCACTCATGACAACCAACTAACAATCGACTGTCGATTCAGTAATGTGAAACTCTGAACTGCATTGAAAGTGTAAAGTCCTGGACAGCCATTTAAAGTTTGCATGGGTCATCTAACATCCTCATAACTTTGGGTCGCATAAAAACAAACACAGCTAGTCATAAAACAGTGAACGAACGTTTAGGTTCAAAGTGCTTCTTTACACTTGAATTTTTGCCCAAGTGTGAATACTTGTTTGGATAACATCTTTAATCTTTTTTCTGTAATAAACTATAATGAGGTTGACCTTAGTCTAAAAAATTAGAACAGTTTGTAATGCTGAAGTTTATTAACTACTATTTCGCTTGTTTAGGCTAGTAGGGCGTTCGCCGACCACACAACCTGCCAACGAAAAAAAAAACATTTTCACGGAACTCATCGATCTCGAGAATCGATATTTATATGAAGTTTTTATGGACAAACGTTCGTGCAATGTTTAATCATCAGTGAACGCCCAGTAACCAATTAATGACATTCCCGAAGGCAGCGATCACTCGCCGTTTCCGGCCAGCATAAATCGTCCTAAATAATAATCACAAATAAGCTCTTGTCAAGTCAATGGCGGTATTATCTCAAGTTTGTCTAAGACGAGTGACCGTCACTTAAACAGGGCGACAATACTTCCGCCTGTCTATTGATTGGCTGTTGCATTAGTCGAAAAGGTCTAATGAGTATATAGTTGGGTCGTGGAATTTGAAAAACACAACCGTTTCTTATCTGAATATTTAGCCAAATTTCTACAACATGCGCTTTTCGTCCCTCAACCATGAACAAAGAAACAACCTAAACTCTTTTAGGACCTACCTGATTCACAAGGCGCCACGTCCTGAGAAATGGTATTCAACATGACTGATATCATTAGGGAGCCAAGTTCCTCACTCGTGCGAAAAATCTATCATTTTTCTCTAAACCTTCCTGGTTGGGATTTTTTAATTGGACCTAAGTAAACTCTCAAATGTATTTTTCCCATAATCGACTTGACTTTGGCGGACAAGGGGCAACTCACCTGATATTATTCGAAATGACGTTAACTAGCTTTGTGAGAGTAGCATAAGTCTCCCGGAATTTGTATTTACACAACTTGCCGAGATAGGATATAGTGTCCTGTGTAAACGAGATGCGTAATTCCCTATTGTGTCATGCACCGCTTGGTACTTATTTGACTCGCCTTATCTTAATTGGAAGTTTCTCAATCTTAATATATCCGTGTCATCGATATACATTTGTGTAAGGTACCACTCACTTGCAATATAAGTATTAAACATAGGTCTTAAACAGTTGCTCACAAATGTCAGAGATGTTAAGTTTTAAGAGAACAATCTGCTGGAAAAAGGTTTGCGACGATGGATTTATGAAACCTCTAGTGTGAATTATGAGACTGCCACATTATGGAGAGAGGGACCGTTTCCTGAAACGAAGAAAGATCGTGCACTGAAATATTTCTTGAAAGCAAATGTATCCCTCTTCAACTTGACTAAGGTATCCATTTTGTATGGGTCAGCTATGGGTCAGCTACGTCGACAACACAGTTTGCACTGCCTTCGAATGTAAGAAAATAATGTTTTGCGAATGAGGATGTGATAGAATTTTATGGCTGGTACTTCAGTGGTATTTTAATCCACCTAACCCCTGAGGGATAAGTAAACGAGGGATTTTTGTTGACAACGCGCCAACTCCAGCTTGGGTCACTGTGGTTCATGGGCGCGGAAGAATCTTTGAGTTTCATAATAAAGTGTATTACGTACCATCGTTGGAGAATGTTGCCAACAGGCGCAATCCTATGCACTGTGTATAGCCCCACGCAGGAATAGGCTTAGTTTTCTTCGATTCTCTTCTCCTCCTGGTCACTGATGTCAATGTCGGTTAACTTCCTGAATAGTATTGTTCTGTCAATAGGCATACGAGTCTGAAGTTGGGGTATCTCGAGAATTTATCTTCAAGTATCCACAATCATTTCCTAATGTTCACCTCTACTGCTCCATCGAAGGACTTTAACGTCCTTTATGGACGGCGATGAAACACAAGTTATAGATCAATTCTGGTAGCTTATGTGTTGCTGGGGTTTTACTGGAAATGCCACAACCCCGTGTAGCAATTTTTGTAGGCTAAAACCCGCAATTTTTGACATGGCTCATCTGCAACTAAACGTCATAGTTTGAGTGTGGCATGTTTTCGTATCGAAGCAGCTTCTGTGGGGGTTTCATTTATCTCTAAAGGTCATTCTTCAGAAAAGGTTGTATAGCTCTCTCACTATGAATGCATAAGGTCGTTGAGCGGTTCACAATTAAGCCGGCTCCAGGCAAACTATCCTACTTAAGTTACAGTTTGATTACAAACATCTCTCGGGAAAGTGGATATCATCCAATTATGCCGGATAGTCCAACTCGTTGCCGGTTGTGTTGAGGGTGAAATCAAAATCAGTGACCAGAGAAGCTCATCCAAGGCTATTATACATAAGAGAAGAATAGAGGGCCTCCTTGACGAACGCCTGTTTTTGTGAAAATCTGCGTTTTTCAAAATACACCTTAACAGATTTGTAAGTTAAACGTAAGCGGCTAAGTAAAAATGTGGATTAGTCGCGGATAGCGACGGCTCTTGCTAGAGACTCTTGGAATACGTGATCACAGGTTACAGATATATCGAAAAAATCACGCTGTTTTGTGAAGAAAAATCGAAGCAAACCATGAAGAATGGTTGCTATCTCAAATGTTCCATCTTGCTGTGGAGAAATGACTTTTGCCGGTAAGACTGGAATAAACGGGCTCAACAGCTAAGTAGAATAAGATAAAAAGACTTCGTGACCACCGAGCAAATAAATAGTGGTAAGACGTTATGTGACGTCAGCTGGATAAAGATTCCATATACGAATGTTATACGAGCAGGATTCGTCTGTGAAGGAAGTAGTTCAGTAATCAGTAGCAGATAGGAAAACTCTGCCTGTGTTCAGGATCAGAGGTTAGCTACGTCGGAAGGTATGAGGAAGTTGGATCCTGACACAGCTGCTTCCAGAAACCGGACTGTTTTGGTGACTTTGACCTCAAAGGTGAGAGGATAGCGATCACGTCCATATGGAGTCACACTGTGTAGAGGACGATTGTCAATGACCCTCGATTAATCAAGGACCGTATTCCGCCATTCTGAAAATTCGGGGGGGAAATTTCTGCTCATTCTCATCAAAATCCATTCTGTATCAACCGTCATTCTTGCAGCTGCGTCCATATTTTTTGTTTGTAAAAGCTTTGCATACCTCTAACTAGTACTCGATTCTCGTGGCGGCTAGGTTCGTTGGCGAGACACCGTTGCATTGATGGTTTCCCTTTGATGAGAAGCTGCTGGGAATAAGCCGGTCGTTAGTCGAGTGTTGAGAAAGGTACGAAAAAAGTTCAGAAAAAATGATTACAATATGCTTACACTCAGCTTGGATGGCTGGACTATTGAAACCTTAAACTTTCGACGGTTGTAAGAGACAGAAATAGCATGAAAAGATGGATCGAACCAAACTGGAAGTTCAGTGCTTACCTGCGTTCCCGTGGATATGGTCACCAAAGAAAATCGGTCAATACAGAAAGTAATCGGGTACCGTGTGACAGATCTAGTTTTTTCACATGTATACCTATGGCATTCAAGCTGCTTCTGTTCCAAACATCAGTACCAACATTTGGGATTCGACTTGACAACTTCCTAAGTTGATGTTGACAAGTTAGTGCCCCGTAGGGTAAGTATAATTGACGCGTTTAGTAACCGTCGATATAAGATCCCCTTCGTACTTTATGGATAAGCTAAATTCACACTCTAGTTTACAAATTTAAAACCGAAAAGTCAATCGCTTTGCATCGTTACCAAAGTTGTGCAACCTGGCAACTGCTATAATAATCAAATCGGATGAAATACCCGGAAAACGTTTTAATCACTCTAATCATAGCGTCACGAAGAGCTTGTTCAGAGATTATGGCAAACTGTGACTACCGTACATATGCTAAATGTTTGGGTAAATTTATTTATGTTAAAAGCAGCACGTATTTGCTCCGTTTTTGTCTTTGTTTGGTGACATAAGCTTGGAAGTTAGAGTAAACGTGGACCGTGAACGAAATACAAAAGATATTTTTATTGTCACTAGTTTGTCTATATTTAGTTAACCAACATCCATTGGAGTTCGTCACTTGTTCAAAGCTTACGATGTGCAATACGTTAGCAAGCGTCCACAGTATCGATAGGTACACTGAAAGTATTGCCCATTTATACACTGAGTTTTACAGTTAATAGGTTCATAGATTTTCGTTACAGTGCTTTACTAACCACTAAACTGCTGATGCGCTCCATCTCTGCACGACGTACATTAAGCTAGGCTAGAAGCCAGTCTGGTGTTTCTTTTTTATCAATAGTTGGTCAACAACATCTTGTTGAGTAAAAAGCATCATTTGAATGCTAGTGGTTTTTATTGTATGACTATCTGTTTATTGTGCATCCAGTTTTAAGACGTAGGTTTCAAGAGGTAACGATGCTACTTGCCTAGTTGTTCTGAACAGCCACGTATATATACTTTAGCACTCGGAAGCTTCAAAAACATATACAAGATAAAGAAAAGACCAACTTTCGTCACATACACTGGACAAAAAGTCAGCTCCCTAGTTTCCCCATGTACCTTGCAACATTGCATGATAAATGTGCAGGCGCTTATTGCATTTGACTGTCTGTAAAAATAGATCAAGCTTCCCATGAATGTTTCAAAAAATATAGCTTTACAGTTAAATGAAACAATGCTAATGCACACACACGTTGATATAATCTGTGTTTAGTAGCGCAGCAACGATAAACTAAGGAACAGTCCTCGTTGATCACAAGCGGTAGAGGTGTATTAGGTTCTTAGGGATGTCCTCCGCCAGACACAGAATCAGACTGTCCACGGTCGCGTAAACGATCGAGACTATCACGGTGGTTTTCACTAAGCGAGATGCATTCACTAGGCGTTGCATAGAGAACTAAGTTAGGTGCCGATTTAGCGCAGACTACGAACGTGAAGTGACCTATCAAAAGTTTGACATATCTCGCGATGCGTTCATTTAGTTAACGAAGTGACGGCCTCTTCGTTCTGTCTAGGTAGATGGGTGAACATCCGCGTACGAACTGACACAATACAGTTTCCCTGAGCTTAAAGTGGTAGTACATCTTTAAATGGAGGCTTTTGAAGCCAAACTGTAGTGTAAGTGGTGACAGATAAGGCTGAGTAATAAAGGCGCTGTAAAGCAAAACTTGAACGTCTGATAAGTGTGTTGCTCATGTCATCGTCTTTGAAGACCAACTTCATAAACATTCCACTATAAATACCATGGACATTAGGCGAATTATGACACAAGATTTAGCATATTTCTCAATGAAACAATCATGCTGAGCGTTATCTCTGAAGCCCGTCAGGGATTAAACGTATCCTAATTCTAGATTCTCTTGAGTACACAGTTAAATTGCTCCATGAAACGATCTTATCATGACACACTTTATACCGAACAAAAAGCTATGGTTCTACAGATATTAGCCAGTTCACGTGCTCGTGTGCTGAACTATCATCTATATTGTGCCATCACTCTGGCAGAAAGGCTCCAACTTGTGCATTTCAGCCAGGTTCAGAGTTGGATCACAAGTTCTGGTGGAACCCGTCGGGATGTGAAGCAAACCGTTCTCGTCCACAGTTAGTAAGTTGCACAAAAGCACTATTCCTTTATTCCTTTTTCACAACAGAATATTGTAAACGGGGATGGAGAGGCATAAAATGAGGAATCGAGGATGTATTATGAGTGGAGTTGGTAGGATATGAAACAAATACGGAAACTCGAATAGGCTTCCCAAGGTCAGTCAACCAAGGTGCTGAATACGTAAGATTTTAGAGAGTCACATGTGTTTTTCAAGCCATTGCACCTGATAATCAGTTGTTCGTTTATGGCGTATCTTGCAAGTCAACAAAAGTTTGTTGTGCTGATTTAGTGACCTTACAGTTGTGACATTCTTCAGCCAAACTGGCTCCTGAATCCGACGAAGTTGAAAACAAATTCCAAAGGAGCGCCCGTAGGCTTTAGAATTTATCTACAACCATACATTAGATTTCTTATTACTCCAGTAATATCGTTTCTAACGAAATACTCATAACTGGGCCACTAGTGATTACGTCACTATTATGATGTGGTCCGTCAGTCACTACACCCTAATATCGACTCAGCTTCGTCCTGCTCGGAGTCTTTTTTACCGCAACTTCATAGTCACTGTACGGTGCGTGAAACTCAGTTTCTGACCACAAAAATGAGGCCGTTGCAATTAAATTTGCTGATTCAGAAGTAGAGTCCAAGAGATCTCAAAGTTTGTGATAATCTGAGCATTCAGGTCAATCAGCTTTTTAATCTCGCTTGGGTCACTCATGTTAAATGTACAGTATTGAGAAACGTTTTACACACAGGCTTTGTGATGCATCGGCCGCTGACTTTACAACACCTTCAAACCCATCGTGAGATGCGCTGGAAGTCAAAATTGGCTAACAAAACCGCCATGGGTCTTTTTTTATGCAGAGTGAACCCCCTACCTAGTAAAGATAACACTCATGCTGCAAACTTAGTTAATTATGCGCCTACTGGAAAGGAAAACCATGAAGGAAGCTAAACATGCCTCAACGACTCGATTTTATCCCTTGTGAACATTCTTATTTCCTATTGTTGCACTCATGTAAACTCGCTGTCAACGAAACTTGCTGTCTGCTTCAGTAGGGAGCTATGTACTAGCTGCGTATTCATTTTGTTAATAGTCAAACAAAATATATCTAAGGTAAAAATTCAAGGTTATTACTTCCTTCCACTTTCTCAGTTAAATTTTGTGCCACTGAACTTTCCAAATTCGGGGAAGGTTTGATTGGACAGATGTCTTAAATCTCAAAGACCAGTAGCAACCGTCGTTCTAGCAGCCTTTTTCAAAAAATATTCACTTGAGTGCTTCTGTGACGTTATGAAGCGAACACAGCTAAGTGAACAATAACGATTTAGTGGCAGTTTGTATAGTTATTAACATAAATTAGAAATTGTAATTTATCCATCGATGGTGAGTAGTGTGCATTTGTTCCTAGGTTCAGATTTGAGACCGTTTACTGCCTGTAGTTTGTCACGCTACTTATCGAAAGCAAGGCAATTTTTCCTCCGATCTGAAGCTAAAGCACGAGTAATTTTGTTGGGAAATTGATGCCTGAATGATAGATTGACGTTTATGTTTATATTTTTTGCCGTACTCTTTCCCTATATTCACTCAAGCAAGTAACTATAAAGATAGGACAACAGTGTTCTTACACAAAAACAGAAAGGATTGCAACCCAAAAGAACCTATTTAACCTGGTAATATTTTACTTTTCATACCACCGGAACCCTATGGGGCAAACTTTTATAAAGTATCGAAAATCAACCGTTGGAGAATGAAAGTTTCAGCAAATAGTATTTGATTACCAGCAAAATTTAGTAACGGGATGTGATACAAGATCAACAACAAAAATTGTCTGTTTTTGTTACAGTGTTGTGAAGTCACATTCCAAAAATGTCTTTCAAATTTGCCGGTTTACTTGCACATATATAGTCCAACTTCTCAAAGATGTATTGAGGATGTACTGTAGGTAGACGTAGTGGGATTTCGCGACACCAGAGCTTCATCGACATTCCGCAGAGTTACTTCTATTTTAGGTATTTGTAAGCTGAAGATCGTTTTGTGCGGTTAGTGTGCATTCTAGATTTCAGTGACGCATCTGTAGAGTAACTGGTGCGTGCTGGGCACTGGTTGTTGTTCGAACTATAAGCCAGTAGAAGCATACGCATTTCTTCCAAATTGATTTTTCCGTCACGGTTAATATCCCAACTTTGTAGTATAACGGATTTTGTATAGTCCAAGTCATCTTCATTGTAGTCCTAGGGCAGAGAGAATGGCAAATTAATTTCAGTCTGATTTTGGACATAGCTACACAGTTGCGCTAATAACAAGCGGGATGACAACGAAACAAACACCGGATTTTTTCTGACTTCATAGAAAGTGCAATGGACCAGTTCAAGACGAACACCGACGTCATAGAAATAATTTTCACATAATGAACGCTTAATTGACTGTCAAGTCCGCCTCATTTAAGTGGATCAGCTCTGCCAGTCAGCTGATGGTTGCACATCAGTGTTTCACAAGCGTCAAGGCACAGTTTTTTTGTGTTAGCCTGAACTTAACTGTATTTAAGTGTCCTCCAAAATTAACGATATCAGTGTTAGTCTGTTGCGCTGCCTGGGCGTAAAAATCATCATCGAAGCCCCAATACTGCTGGGTGGAGACACAATCTCCGGTAGCATTCTTGGATTAAGTAAGTAACACAGTGGTTGGCCCACAGTTGCTTAACATTTTTATTTTATTTTACTCATTTGCGTCTTGGAGCACTAACGTTTACAACTACGTAATTCAAGCGATGTAACTTACACGGAAACGAATAGGTTGTCGAAATAACTGTGGCAACCTTTTGAATAATCTAATTTCTACTCCCGAAAGAAACAGAATTAGAATTTTGTCAGCATGTGTTTCCTAATGAGTGACTAAATGACATAAGGTACGAAGATTTATTAATGTCCAAAAGTTTCGCATGCTTCTAAAAACACTTGATTCCTAAAATTATGTCCTCAACTTCACGTCATCTTCGTGTACACTTGGTATGCAGCATGCTTGCGTGAACACCAAGAAGCGTTCCACTACTGACTATCGCTTTTGTTGCAATGACGCCCTTGTTGGTTCAAATAATTAAGATAACCATAGGAACCGTAATACTTTTTGTGTAATTTTATTCAATAATTCAGCTGAAATGTCACGAACCAATACAAACGATATTGTTACCGAAATATAATTAAGCGAACCTTGAGGTTGCAAAATAGACAGGTTAAACCACTAGGTGGATAACAACTGTGACTGTTATTCACTGCAAAATATTATTACAGTGTTGTTTACACCGTTTAATCATTATCACATGTATAATGAACACCTAATTGATTTTTTGACCTTCGTTTTTCCTCGCGCTTATTCTATGACAATCTAACAATAGAGTAAGTCGAGCAGTGAGGTTAGTTACGGAGATAGAAGTCTAGAACGTTTAACTTAAAATGTCTCCAACTATTCCATTGGCCGATATGTGAACTCATTTCTCTTGAAGCCATCCAGTGGTTCTTAAAATTTTCATCTACCTAGAAAGAAGTGGAGTGATTTTACTGACAACATCAGAACCACGATAAGTTGCTTGTAATTAAGACATGTAATCTTATCCCTTTCTGCAGACCAAATTCTATATAAGAAGCAGGTTTTCCTACTTTCTATCTGTAATCAAAATCTCATACCTATTTTATATATTTTCTCCTACCAGAGCGTAATCTTGTATTAGTTTACAACAAACTTCCACAGTTCTGTATTAATTTAATAAAGCACAGTTTTTGAATTACTTTCCAGTGAGTTCGATACTACCCACAAAGTCTGCTATTCTATAAGTGCCAATGGATTTAACGGGGAAGGTCTTTAGGAGTGATATATATTCCTTCGCTTAGTTGCAGTTAAAGTTATGGTATTGTTGCCATTCATTAAGCGAACGATTCTCCACAAACGAAACTGCTCTCCATTCAAACATCAGGCGACTGTATTTGGCTAGTTTAATTTCAAACGATAGTCTACCGTGGTTCACGGAAGGTTCTGTGATTTCGGCATCATGTACAAAACTTCGAAGTAGGATATCGCTTTTATAAGTTTCACCAATTTCATATTGAGATCTACCGTTGTGTCTACTGGCTTTGATAGGAAACCAGTTCGTCCTGTCTGGGAGTGTACGGTAAAACTGTTGTGAGTAATATTCACACCTTACTAGTGTAGTCCGTCTATGAATGGGGATACGACTGCTGAGTGAGAAGGAGTCTAAGTAAACCTAAACTAGCTAGTCAAGAACAGAAAGCAAAGTATCGTGGTTGAATATGTTCTTTCACTGCAAAAATACTTCCATTCTAATCATGGAAAATTTCCTTCCAATTTTAACTTTCGCCAGTCTTTCAGAATGATTTTCAATTTTTCTAGTGGGCATTCCAGATCTAACATGCAAAGCGTTATTATGACACTGTTTCAACCCGTCCTCCACGCCGGCAGAAATTTAAGAATAGGTTCCGATGTGCACAGATAAAGTAGTCCATCAGTATTCCATTTTACAAATGTTGCCTCTTTGAGGCTATTACATCTTGATGTGTTATTAATTTTGTCAGAATTGTGTTTCAGTTGAGTAGCTAAAATACACTATTTGACTGTGCACAGAAAACATCCCACTTTGTTTTTAAGAAATTGTACACAGAGAGACATTGTAGCTAGGGGTAGTTCGTCAGTCCCGGATATGGCTTACTTCATATTAAGAATGATTAAGCGACAAGTCGCAGATATGATCGTCAAAGCTTTATCGCAGAAAATGTTCAATGATACTTGGCTTTCTACTGATACTGGTAATTAAGATTCGATCTTCAACCCAAACCCATCAAGCACTCACGAAATTGAAGGAAACGGTAGTTTGGCTCCCCTAGATATGCGGATTACTATGCAGGTGGGTGCTGTAGTGTGGTGTTCAGTCAATTACAAGGCGACATGAGACGCTAATTATTTTCAGCTCACCAAGTTTGCTCAAATCGCATAAAAAAGTGATACTGGTAAACCCCCCTCTTACGATACCTCCGGTATGCAGAGTACCCGACGCCAGACAAGTGTTAACAGCAAAAGAGTACACCGAAACATCCATTGAGACCCAATCTAACACGTACTAAAGGTGTGAGGTGATTCAAACGGCTGAAAAAGTGATGTATTTCCGTTTCTATGGTTTGAAAAGAACCATTCGGCAACCAATCTCCAGCACAAGTTAACAACTTCTCTAGCCCACGCGTAAGCGATTGGTGGATACACCTAGCTTTGGACAGTAGCGGATAAGCTCTCCAAAATCGCGAAAACAGTCCATCGAATTTTTCTGTTTTCTAAGTTATGTACCAGTTCAATTGCAGTTACAACAAAGTATACCCAGACAGAACAGGCCGAAGACCTTTTGAAACCGCTGAATGATCTAACAACAAAACAATTTAAGCGTGACGAACATACTGTATGAAATTTCAATTTATGGAGTGCCAACCACCTAGTGACTGCAATTTGGGCAGTTAATCGCTACCTAATTCAAGCTGCTGTTGTCCAATAGGATGTCGAAATTAACGACTCATTTGAGTAATGCTTACTCGAACCTTCAAGTCGGCACTGTGTGCAAAAAAATGAGAGGACAACCAATCGGGTTGATGGAGGGTTGCTTACATGCGGGCCTACTGACTGTTTGCCATTTTTTGGTTGCATGTATAACCTGCATGTTTTGCGTTTGCAATGGACAAAAATAGGCAAATTGTTAATCTATCCTTACATAATTATTCTTCTGCTGTTGTACAATCCTCAGGAGTTTTAAAGTGTGAAATCTTTCATAACTACTACAAAGGTCATTCAAGTTTCAAGATTTCGGCATATGGAGTTAGCTCTGGCAGCCTACCTGACCAGGTTGTTGCTGATAGTTTGAGAGAATGTTTGACCAACCATACCTTCACTCCAACAATGGTCAATGAATGTTGCTTCTGTCTGCGGACTGGTAGGCAGCTGAGTACAAATATGAAATTTCCGACCTTCTCGCGTGGCTTCCTAACTTTGCTGATAGGGCACTTGCTGCGCCTGAGCACGCTGTTTCTGCCGATGGTTCGAATCTAGCCATAGCCCAGACTTTCCGCAATTGGATCTCTTTTAACTTATAAACTCCACCAAACTACTTTTCAGTAATGCTCCATTCGTTTTACTTAAAAGAATGTGGCGGATTTTGTGATTTGAATGAGACACAATTGAGAATAATCTGGACTTCGGCTACATTCCAACAGAACACAGAATCACCACACTCAACTGCGGCAAGCACTCTACCAGCTGTGCTACGAAGCTACGCCGAGAGAGCGGAAATGTCATATCTGAACTCAGTTATCCACTCAATTCACTGTGTTATGTGGAATTCATCAAACGATCCAGTGGATTGACCACCTGAACAGGATATCCCAACAGTTCTTGCTGGAATCCACCAACCCCCGCACACATCTGTACTTAAAACAGGCTTTTGAAATTATAACTTGAACTTGGAGAGATGGATCAAAAGTTCCTTAGAAGTTGTGACAGAAATATTACAATTCGCAAGACATTATAAACCCGATGTAATAGCCTAGTATTCATTATCTAACTGAAGTGATTCAATGTGTCTCCTAACCGAAAGACTGCGGAAGCTGTGGAATAACCTTAAAGAATCTTGACAGACATCAAAGAGCTTGCCCTTCATGATTTACATTTTCGACATGAAAAATGAATTCTACATTTTTCTAATGTTCATCCGAACTTCATTTTCCAACTTAGACCCAATGAAAAGCCTCCGTCTTACAGTTTTAATTTGCACCTCGATCGTACAAAAGATAAATATAATGAATACACTTGAAAGCCATACTCGTTTCCATCAATTATTGTTACACATCGAGCACGAGTCTCGTTCTTTTTCTCTTTTGTACGTCCCGTAAAACGTTAAATATTACTAAGAGGCATATATTTAGGTAAACCAAGTTTTGTTGTTTTGTCGCCCTTTGGCACGGTTTGTGGAATTTACGTTGCATTAAATTGCAAAGGTAATCTGTAAAGTATCTGTAAAGTATTGAACGAAATATGTGTGAAATGAAAGACACCTACGAGTGTTGTGGAATTGATTCCACTTGCATATGCAAACCAACCTCATAAACCAGTTCCAAAAGATCTTTGAGAAAACCGGAGAGTTCGTCATCTTCAATTGCGCCATTGTTATCCTGTTGTTTAAGAAATGAATGGTACATTACAAAGCTCATTAATGATGACTGACAAACTTAGTTGTTCAAAGTTGAAAACATTCAGTCCTCATCATCGCCACTTAAATATGTCCAAATCAAAGTCAGAGTTTGTCGCAACTCAATCAACTAATCAGATGTGTATTTCCTGCAAATTGTGACTAATAGACATGTTCCAATTACGTTACCACAACTTAAAAAGCAAAAAGACCACCCACAGTATTCAGACAAATCAGATTTATGTACAACTCTTGCAAATGCTCTTGACGTCTGCACTGAGCTATGGACTCCACTGGGTCTCGGATAAGCGAAGAAATATAGCAAACAAATAGGTTCTTTGAACTTTCTCATAATAAATGTTTTCTTCCTTCACATGTACTTGTTAATAATCGCACAATGTGAAGAAATCTACCTAGATAAACAAACGCTTTCCACGCGTTTGTTTTGTTTCGCAGCTGGAAACTTGGTCAGGCCTATTAGTTAAATTCAGCTTAGAATCCAATATACTCAAGGCTTTTACAGGGACAAAAAAGGCTAACTGAGCTTTCGTTTTGTAATTTTCGACAAAATAACCATATGTTGGAAGAATGGGTGAGGTGGTGAGTCTCAACTTTTAGGTCGAGATACCGTTTAAGGTTTGAATTGTGAATGTTTTGTCAGCGCTTAGGTTGAGGTAAATACCTATGATGCACAGGATGCCACAAAAACTCGAATTTACTCACGCGACTTATGCAAGCAAACTTTTTTTAAATATAAATTTTGATCATCCGGAAGCCATATAGCAAAACTAGTAGAAGTTCTTAAATCCAAAGCATCTGATCTATATTAAAAGGTCAATCGTCACTTGATAGCCAGAGCTTTGACTATTCCATGTAAGTAGTTATTTTTTTGAAGTAATACAAACCTTTCACTGGACAGAAATGGTCGGAAAAGGCCTTGCAGACAACACTGTTACTGGTTACTGATATATTCGTTCATTTGAAAGGCTTATAATTTTGCCTCCGAATGCGTTCTTATCAAACTTTATCTTGATGTAATGCACATAACGCTGAGTGAGTTATGCGTTATTGGACGAAAAATATTCTGTTTGGCTACGGATGGACTGTTGTTCCTCACAATGCTCATCTATTAAATGACGAACTGGAGGATTTTACGCGAAATCAACCTTCAATAAAGAGAACATTCGATGGACAAGATGCATTCGGGTATATAATTTTGTGTACAACATACTTTGTGAGTTCAAAAACAATAACTGACACATTTTGAGTGCGCTTCACAATTCAAGAAAATTCACTTCAGGGGTTTAATTATGGTCTCAGACTTCCTAACTGTCTCGTCGCAGAATACCTACTCAGATATTTTTATTCTTGTAACACTGGGCACACTAAGCGTGGTTTTTAACTTGACAGCAACGATATGTACACCTAGCGCAACAACCAGTATTTTGCTCGAGACTCAATGGTAGGACCGCCGTTAGTTCTTTCAATTACAACGAATTTTAACAGCCGCAATAGTCCTCAACAATTCTGGGTGATTCCATGCCTAGCGCGTGAAATGACCGAACTAGAAAACGATCATGTCTACAGCAACCGTCGTTGTGTGTACAAACAAGCCGATTATAGCTTTGTATCACAAATTAGGTCGTTGGATGAAAAATGGGAGGCGTGTATACATGCAACTGCACATTATCTCGGAAACAGTATAAATCTACTACTGAAAAATTTGGCTTTGTTTTCGTTGAAGTTGTATGTGGCTGAAACAATCTGGTTACATTTCACAAAGGTTATAAGATTGTTAGGCCCATATATATATATTTACATCATCGGCCGCCGGTCTAATCTGATGGCACCATGTAGTAAACCGCTATTCACAGTTATACTGACAAAGAGAATTCAATAAAATGTTTTACTCAAAATGAAGTTTATTATAAAAGCCATCAGAAAGCTAAATGCGGACATTCACCAGGGTGACCTACTTGATAGTTTTCCAAACCAACGATTTTGGATGCTCACGAAATCTCCAACCGGTCAGTCGACACCTATTGGTTGTGCTTAAAAGAATGAACTAAACCTTCATGATAATTTATCCCGTCGTCCTCTAGCAATCTGAATGTTTTCGGATTCTGGTGGTCTAATTATATAGAACTAGTTTGGAGGGCGCTGTTTTTGCCAACTACTTACGTGACCCAACCACCACAAACGTTGGCCTTATCGCTTTACCAATTGATTCCCTGTCAGTGTTCTTCCGAAATACACTTCAATGAACTGTCACGTTTCTCAGTCAACCACCCCAATTGACGTGGGCTAAGTGGTGAAAGCAATGCTAATTACATACCTCTGTTAACATTCTTGTGAAGAGCAGATTAAATTTTCTAATCAGGACACAGTGAACCGAACAAGAATATCTTATGACGCTCTCTTCAACGAGAGCCGCAGTAAATTTAGCAAAAATGGAGAAGAACGCCCATGCTACTTCCACGAATATATCCGTAAAACAGTTACTGGTTTATGCTAGGGAGTCCTTTTTTTCGTCCAAAACCGCTCCTTCCTCGAGAAAACGATTTTATCCAATCAGAATGAGCGGAACTGTCCAGAACAGTCGAGAGGTAACCTTGGCTATTTTTTACCTGTCCGACCTTTATTCCGCTATGCTCATTGGTGGCTTAGTGACCTTAACTATTATTTTCGGTAACTGTCCTTCGATTTTCTGATTCGAGAATGTTTGTAGGTCGCTATGCATCATATAAATACCTTGTAATTTTCTCCTTGTCGCACACGTTTTGGAGCGGAACAAAGCTGCTTTTTGCACCCGTCTTTTGGTTTGTCTTGGGAGCAATTACGGGGACAGTCGCGTTATTTTCGGGACCAAGATTTTCCGTGTTAATTATTACAAGGAGGAGAATCCGATTTCTATCAGGCGCATATCATGGACGAACTAGCGCACTCTTTTGAGGGTTTACGGCAGGTTATCAGGTCGTATGACTGAAGTGGATAAAGTGACTCGCGGTGGCAATAGGGCTGAATGAGGTTAGTGAGGCAGAAGAGTGAAGGTGCATTCGAGCTATTACTTTGTAGAAGCAAAGTACCAGTCTGGGTGGTCTAGTGTTTTACTAGAGTCTCCACGATTTCAAAAGATAATGACGGTAAAGCATCATCTGCATGCTTCATGTCTTTACTCTTATCCGCATAGTAAAATTTCTTCAAAAACTAGCTGGACAATAAAAATGGGGGAAAACCTTTTGGCAAGTAACGCTCAAAGGCTCATCACGTGATAAAGTTATCACCCAGTTTGCAGGGTTAGTGAAGTTCTTCGGGACACCCAACAAAATAAAACGACTTCTAGGCTGGTCGCGAGCAAATTAACTAGGGGTAATCCACAGGTCTACAACCGCAGGACATATGGATGCTCATAAAATAGTGTACCGTACAATCCCAAGGATTGGAAATCCGACATTTGCACGATTAAGCGAAGCCTTATCAGTCTATTTACACTTAGTACTTAGGTTTGGTTATGCAACATAGTCGCAAATCATTGAGTAACTTAAACACAAACCAAAGAAGTAAAACGTCTTTACTATTAGTACACTAACTTGTGTAATAATAACTAATCACTTCGGTCCAGAAATGTTGTTGTTGCTGCATATTGTGATAAAGTTAATGGAAGGAAGATTTCATATTAAGGTTCTCTTTTTCACCAATGTATCGCAATCCAGAAACATCCCAAATTTTTATGGTTATGACAAATTCAGTGACTGTTAAGTCTGATTGTTAGCAGGAACACTTCCAACCAAATATAATTTTCGTGCAAATTGTTTTGTTCATATTTATAAATGGCATAACACGTTTGGGGCAATTATGTCATATTTCCAACTATATTGAAAATATTCACCCACCAGGATGAAATTCATCTGTCACAAGTGCAAAATGTTTGCGAAACACACGTATTCACTGCAACCTCTTTACAACTTTTGTATTCCTTATTACTCGTTTGGCTCCTTCAATGGATATTATTTGGCAGTGTGTTTGTAAGTGTTTTCTACTAGGCGCTTCTTATAACCACTTCGACAGAAAGACAGTAAACAATTTTACACACGAAGGCCAAAGACTTTTAGGCAAGCAGTAATGAAAAACAAGTACGAGCAACTGCGTCATCTCAGTCGCGATAAGTGGCCCTTTCAAAAAGCACGAACTAGCTTCTCGTTTGCCTTACCTTCAACTGCTAAAACTTCGGCCTTTTTACCTTTAAGGTTGATCTGCACCTGATGGTCCCTATATGATACTGAGCCTTATCATGTAACCGTCACTCACCAGTGATGGTAGATTGTCTTTGACTGTTAAATATATCACCATGCCCCTTATTTCTCAGGAAACAACAACCAGGCTAACAATACAAACTGTCTTCAGGAGACGCGTTGTTTGATTGTGTGAACGGCTTCATAAAGTTGAGAGCAGTATCATCACAACAATTTAAGTTGCTATCCGTTGAAGCAAATGCCAGTCAGTTTTCTGATTTGGTCGCAGTTATTATTTAATGACACACAAGAGATGGGTGACAAAATTGCAGACAACAGTCTGACATTTTGTTCGAAATTTTGATGTTTCCGCAAATAATTTTGAGAAGTAAAAACTTACAGCTGTTTTCTACGTTATCAACAATACCGCATACGACACTGCTTGATAAAACCTATTTTTTAACGAGGCTACTAATAGTTCCTTATGTAACCATACAAGCACCGCTGAAGTCTAGGATCAAATTTTATAAAATATTCAAAGTGTTTACATGTAACGAGTTGAAGTTCATGCAAATTTTTAACCAGCTAAACTTATGTGTCGACTAGGTATGATGGTAAAGAAGACCTACCGTATCGTACAATGCAAAGACCTCATCAACATCTTTCGCAGTTATTCGACCGGCACGCCTGAAGATTGGACGGCAGAGGAAATTTTCCTCCACCGGTAACAACCTAAATAAGATGCAATGTTTTGTCAGTTTGTGTTTCCTCTTTGGCTTATCGTGACAGGTGTTTAATACGAACCAAGACAACATATGATCGAAATGACTATGCTAATCATTTAAAAGTTTCAGGTCAACAATTATCTCACGCAATCGACTTACGCAAATGCAAAAAGCTTTATTTGTCAAATCTACCTATGAGTAGTAGTACTGCTCTGGTGGCTTCTGCTCTTAATTGCGGCAAAATAAGTGGCATGTTAATAAATGTATAAGGGAATAATCGAAATACAACCCAAGAAGAATACTGTGAGCTCACAGCGGAAGGTCGACATTGCATGGATGCACGCGTATGTCTGATTGCTGCAGGCTAATATGTCTGAAGATATTTTACAACCAGCCTTGAGGATGGTCACACTGTATGCAGCGTGGCAGTTGGCACCTCGCTATCATACTCATTGAGGCTGTTAGATACATATATATGTACTTATGTTCTACACAGTTTACCGTACAGACTACCTGGGATAGAAAGAGTTATTACAAGAGCTTGAAGCTCAGAAAAAACGAAACAACTTATCTGACTCCAATATTTTTAGATTTTTGTGCAGGCAGTTTTGAAACTAGTTGTTTCATTTGAACAGAATGAACACTATCCCTTCGGACAACACATTGTTTTGCAGCACAATACAATCTGACAATGCTGTACTTAACGGGTTTAGTAACAGTCACAATTAACCACAGACTTTGCATTCCAGCTTACCTTCCTGAAAACAAGCCCTAGAATAGACATTCGCTCTGACTTGAGCTTTCAACAGTACACGATCTTGCTACGGCCTGAAATCGGGGTTCTTTTTACGTGCCCATCATTTATTTTAAACTAGATACAACCGAATGATCACACCTAACCACTAATTCACATCTACTCTTGAGTGATGCTAAGACTGTCCGAATGCAGTGATCAGAAAGAATAAACACCTTATTAGCTCCAATCGATGACCACAAGATTAGGAATCCGCATTGAACTCGAAAGTACAACAGTTGTTAAGCTTACTGCATGAGGTTTTAAGTTATGATAAGGCGCAAACTGAAGGACCACTCTGAAATTGACCAAATATGGGGAGTGTTAACAACATACCGGAATCAAACTCATGGCTACTTACCACTGAAGAAAACAGCACCCAGCTATGTGAATAAATACTGTTATTTTAATTTTACTAGGATTTCACTTGTGTAAGGTCGACTGGACATATCAGGACAGCTTCTGTCTTCTGTCAATGCGCTCGGGCCATCTGGACATTTACCATAGGAAATTTGGTTGACCATTTGGACGTGTTGCTCAATTTGTCCTAATACACACCAGTCAACAAGGCTTCTTTAATAGAAGGGAGTGAAAATCCTAGCGGGTTTATGCACCACTGATGAGCTCTGATAAAGGCGAAGGTCGACTCAAGTACTTTTTTCCGGAGGGAGCTGGCTTATAGGTCTATGCAAACGTAGAAGTTGTAGGCGAATGTACAAAATGTCCAATATGTAGCAGCCGAATCTCGGAACACTTATCAGCAATTAAGTGTAGTATAGGTACACTGAACACAACAGTCTTCATTGTACCGGTTTCAACCACGGGTGTAGATTTCTTGAAGAACAAACTACAGAAATCCTCTTCAAAAATGCAAAAGGTTTCAACAAAGGTTGACAAGAAATCAAAACAAGAGCCTTTTGAACAAGCAAACCGTCAATCACAGGACGTCACGGGTTACTCGACGTTGAACAAGCGTTAAGTCACAACGATAATCACGGCGGTAATGATAGAAAGCAATGATCAGGTAAAACGTCCTATTGGATGTATCAAAAACAAAAAGGTGTAAAACTTAGAGGCATCTAAAATTGTCGGCCTTCTACAGCACCTAGTGCTAGCACAGTCAAAGCTCACCAATAGAGACAGCAATGTGCTCTCTTAGCGGGACGTGTGGCAGAATGAATAGTGTTGCTAATCTTCAGGTAACCGAGGATGGTCAGTATGCAAGAATCAGTATCTACATAAAATGGTAGGTCCCGCCCGAAGAACAAAACTACACAAAAAGGGCAAGTGATTCCGCTGCACTTGATGATCACGGAAAAAAAAGACCGACTCCACTTGACAGTTCATGGTGGAAGAAAACGAGGTAATGGTAACGTTGTGAGAATCTCTCCGGTAACTTCTAGTCTTTTCTGTCCAGGTGGTCTGGCTTCCTTATTTATTCAATACAGTGAAAGCGTCTCCATTGTTATGAGCCACAATTACCTCAGTTGTAACCAGCAAATTTGGCGCTGACACTTATAACTCTTCATCGGCCACGCAGTTGACAGTGCCAAAACTGTCCAACGGACCCTTAGCAAAACGGTTGTGCTGAGCGCAGAGCACATCATTTGCAGTCCAGAACGTCTGAAAAAGATGAGCACAAATCTCTGGTTGACCGCGGTTAGTACGACATATAACTGAGCAGTAACCCCATCCATCTCAGGACCTCCGAACCATGGTCCGTAGAAATCCCCATAGAAGCAGAATGGCATAAGTGAATACCTCCGGGAATAATGCAATCCGGCTAAGACAACCAACGATTGGAAAGTGGCAAACAAGCCACTTACCTAACATCGTGACCATCCAACGTATAATGGAGTTTATTCATTCATGCCACGTGAGCTTCCATTTTGTTAATCACCACCACACCGTGAAAGCGCACTGGTTCTTTGCTGTCTCTGATAATATGGCCAAACACATGGTCCTTACTGAGGTTCATCAGGAACGAACATTGAGTGGAAAGTGTTCTCACTGACGATTTACGAAAAAAATGTGGATGGCGGTAAATAAACTCGGAATGCCTAGTTCATCGAGGAGAATTTCCGTGTGTATCTGGTCGATGAACATTTCTTTTGGGCCATTGCCCAACAAAACGTCGAAGAGTATGGTATAGACTTTTGGGTGTTTTGCAGTGATCTCAGCCTAAAACTAACGAGCGGTTCAGTTTTGGATGCAGACGCCGTCTAAGCAGGTAGGAACGCTGATGTGACCTGTGTGTTTACGTGGTTCCACTCAGCGTCGTAGGAATTTTCAGTCGGTGATTAACATAAACAGTTTCTTTCCATGTTAGCATGTCACCTAAGTAGGTCGTCACATCACAGGCCCACAACGAGTTGTTTGTGTTCTGGCTGGATTGACCGAATTTCTCAGCGCGTTATGTTGTGGTTATGATCACCATGATGACCGTGGCCTTCATCCTTTTAGTTCGTTCTCGGTCCGACTGTCTTCAGGTCACCGGGTGCTTTTGCAAGCCTCTCTAAAAGTCCGTCGGATTCTTCGCAAAGAAGATGGGATCCTCAGCATTAGCAAAATTGTTTTCGACAGTGTTATGAACCTAGTAACCACCTTCTGCTTGTTACACTTAAAATATTTTGAACTGTGGCAAACAAAGCCCAAACTTGAAACCAATTTTGTGTACTCTTGGACAAGTCATGGTCAGCCCGTTGTGGATTTCATTCCATCGGCACATGGAGTACACTATCAAGATATGATATTAAGAGCGTGACCGCGCATGGGTAATAACTCGCTGACAGTGAAGTTCAGGATCAAATGTCCGACGCTATTCATTGACCAAGAATAGAGGATCTACTGAACCTTAATCTACTACTGCATGTATCGTCATGCTGAACATCATCCCCTTGAGTATGAGACGAATTTCCTGCCAACCACAGTGAAAAATTGCACTGAGTGATGAGCAGTAAGACCTTTTAGGCAAAGCTGCTTTCAGCTGAAATAAAATCCTCCGCATCGACTTGCTATGCTCGGCGTCTTGTCCTGTATGTTGCTGTCTGTTGACTTTACGGTGGACTACTCATGAGTTTGTTTTGTTATACACACAAAATTCCATATTGCGATATTTTTCTGTCACCTATCTTTTTAATATCGTCTCTCCTATTCTTGTGCGTCAGGCCACAGGCTAAACCACCACTCCAGATCCAAAGAAGCAATGGTCACGGGACTCTTTCAGTATTCATAGCGACTTGCACAATACCGTCTCTAGCAATTTTTACATATTTACCCTGCCATTAGTGTTTCATAAATCATTACCCTCAGGTTCTACTTAAACTCCCTTTCTACAGGGTTACGTCGAAATCTGAAAATGATCGTAACTCTGTTTATAGCACAGTACAGATTCTTAGCTTATTTCTTCTGACTGCTTAACTGTTAACAATGTACCACTAATTGCGTGTCATCCGAATAATAGGCTAGAATTTGTTCGTTCTGCTGTTTTACGTTATGTCTGCAAAAATTCTGTTAAGATATAACCTGTCATCAAGCAGGTGGGTAGAAACTGGCTTTTGCCAGTTATGAAGGGACAGGGTGGTCTGAGGGCATGTCTTGTATGTTTCACTCGAAAAGCAGATTAGCATGTCATTTTGCATGACGTCATACAACGAAACCTTTGGCCAATCGAAGCGCACATTTCCTATTTCTATGAGAAGTTATATACAGCCTCATGCGAAAAAATTCTAAACTTTCTTAAGAACATCCTGACTACCTGATAGAAGCTTAACTCGCCTTCAACAATAATGCTGTTTATGCTTCTCCGATGACATACAAGTAGAAATGAACAGCAAAAGGCCGCCACATTTCGTGATAACTGTACTGCCTGAACGTCTGAGATTTATTCCGAGCGTTGAAGACTACATTCAACAATTCTTGATGTTTTGTCATTATACCCAGAGTATTCATGAGAAATCAAAGTTGCGGATAACTGTTTTCGGTAGTTCTCATCAGGCATATAAAACCACATTCATTGAACATATGTATAAAACTACAATGATAACAGTCATAGAAACTTTTGATGACTGATGTAACAGGTGCTTTGCCGTATAAAAAGGATGCGATATAACCAGCATATAAAAACATTATTAATTCGACTACCAGTCGTATGCGCATGGATTTTCCGAACTTGCGTAATTACGGTTTCCTTAGCCGTTGCGCTTCCTTCTGCTCATAGGCTGAAATCGATCAGCCGTTTTGTGGTTGGCCTGCAAACGAGCAAGCATCGACCACAGTCCCAGAATGGGTTGAGAAAGGGTTTTGCAAACGGTTGGTCCCAGTGACCACCAGCGAAGTGGTGGACGTAACTTTACCTAGACGTCCCCCACATACTCGGCCAGGCTCATACAAAACAATCGGAGAAGACATTTGCGGATGTGAGTCTTTCGTAAAAACTAGCCAAGCTTCAGATCAGTCGGACCTGAAGACGCATACTTTATTGTGAATTACTCTTCTTATCCACAATCTGGGCTTTTGCAATGACATACGTTGTGGCGGTTTATGAGTGCTCCAAGTGCAGCTGCTATCCTCGTAAGCATTTGATGACAAATACGTTTAAAGGGACTTCCCACAACAACAGGTACGGGGGAATAGAATCGAAGCAAGTCTTGAAGACGCAAAGTGCATCATACTTCGATCAACCTCAAAATTTGGACAGGTTAGGTGGTCTGTGTGCTGCCTGTGAAAGAAACAAGCGAACGGAACTTTCGGTGAGAACCACATGCTCTTTATTGTATTCACACCCTCGCTAGAACAACGATGTGTTTTGTACGACTGACCAAAGTGTGTGATGTGTACACTAGCACGATGACAGAACAATGGTAAACACCTCTGCCTACTGACCGTGCGGTCATGGGTTATAACTAAGATGGAAAATTTTTTGGTCTACTCTCTAAGGACCAGGGGCTGAAATGGACAATATTCCACGGAAGTACAAACAGTCAAATCAGTTCCTCTGGATTATAGAATAATGGTGAGAAGAAAATTCACACAAGACTGGAGACTAACACACACCGCAAGAGCTAGTCAAAGAAGAGGGTTGCATGTGTTCCGGAAAGATGAAGCGCAAGTATGTTTGGAATAAAATGTATAAATAGATTATTTGTGGAAGTATAGATTAAACATAAAGAGAAGGCGGATAAACTACTTCGAAGGAAGCCAAAATATAACTACTAACTGAATTAGTCTATCGCATATCTAATCGACAAATTGCATTGAATATTTTATACAGTACAGCGAACTTGCTGTATAACACGAAATGTTAAGAAGGCACAAAACGACAAAGATTCATCTGATTCTCAACTGCCTCAATTAGTCTTTGAAAAACGCTTATCGTCGAAACAAAGTAAAACTGCGGAAACCGGTTATTTACACGTTTTATTGGATTGTGCCGAGAAACGGTTGGCTGGGTGCTTCTGTTATCCTTATCGACGTACACTGTGGACTAAAATAGAAAACTTAACCTATATGCTTGTGGTGTAATTGTTATACCACACTATGGCTTTGGTTATCAAATGAATAAAGGCAATGTAATACCGATCGTTTCGAATAAACTGCGTGTCATGTAGTTGACAAACGATGAAACCGACGAAAAAAAAATGTATACACATTTCTTACGAAAGTTAATATTGGTCCAATATCTTCATAGCTGCATTCCTGTTATTGAATAATCTCTAATTGGGTTGGAAGTAATGCGTAAGCTATCTTGCACACTAAGCATTATTTCACAACTCAAGTTAGTTGTACTATATCTCTATATAAGATGCATAACACAGAGGCGTTGTAGCGCAGACTAGTTTGTCTGATGACGTCTGAAACCGTTTGGCTTGCCAAGGAAGCTTGATAAAAACGTGATATAATGTGGGTGAATCAGGTCTAATTACACAGTGTATAGAGCCAGTGTTATGAATCTGAAAAAGGCAACGAAGAACCTTTGTGATGGATTTGCTAGTAAAAAGGTGCATCCTAATTCAGTTGGGTCGTCTTATTAGTGCGTGTTAAGCCTGGTTTACTATTTGCTGAATAGTACAAACCAGCATTATAACGTCGAACTGCTGGCGAAAAATAGAGGAGACTGGAACAACCATTTTATGCTAAGAGTTACACTTTTCTTATGAGGATAAAAAACGGTGAGATGCCGAGTATATTTATTAGTTCAATACATCTTCGGTTGATCCAAACAATTAAACAAATGGAAGTACCAAGTAAACAGCGCTTTTGCCTTACATATATAAGTATACACATATAAGTATAGTTTCCATGATCGTTAGTTTACGAATACTGTCCAACCGATGATCGGAAGTGATAACCATTTTACTTAGTGGCCTATAATATTTTCCGTTTGCAGTGAACCAAACAGCATCATAATTTTTCAAATCAAAATTCTCCAAACGCAAACCAAAAGCGACTGGTGTGTTTCAGAAGCTAACCCACATTCTTACTTTTGTTTCGGACAAGTGTGATATGGACAGGAAACGTTCTAAAAGGTCGCCACGTAGGTTGGACAGGATAATCTTTGGTTTAATTTCTGACAAGAGTAGGCATATTGTTTAAACATTCAGCTTATTGGGTGAGATAGAAGAAATGTTCCCTTGTGCTAATATTTGGAAGATTTGTGAGTACCTTCGAAGTTAGATGCACAAATAATAGATGCTGTTCGATAAAATATTGCCTTGTCTCATATCACAAATTCACAATAATTTAGGCTTAGTCAAAAGAATCATCCTTAAGCAGCGAACATTCACCGAATGATTCCAGTTCTCACGATCTTATCAACAGTGACGTATTTTGGTCTTCGTTTAATTGTTCTGGTTGAATGAAAGAGTTAAAAAACATAAATTAGTTACCGGCTTAACCGCATCAAAGTTGTAGCCGTGAAAAACCAAACAACAAACATTTATTAACTCTGAAACCGTCACAAGTTGAACAGTATTCACAATTTGCAGCGGCGCTTCTCAATTCGGACCCATTTTCGGCAGTCTATCTTCAACTGGGAGATTGCTTCCAGTATAAATATTGTTTGACTATATTCCTCCCGACCTAAAATTGGGCTTGAACCTTTGTGGTGATTATGTAAGTACGCCGTCTATATCTTAATCTACGTCATGCTTGACGTGTTGAATCTCAACCTTGAGCTACACCAAGTGAAGAAACATGAAACCGGACTAGTTAAAGCAATACTCAAGAGCATTATTTTCAAGTCGTACACTACCTGATGTCATACTTGTAAACTAAAAGTCTGTATTCGGCGAAAGTTTGGTGTACTTGAATGCTAATTCACCATTCAGAGTAAAGAATGCACCAAGCAAACAAGCTTGTCTGGAGAATTACGGCGGATTTTGTGCGTACGTAATCATGCAACGTGGGATAGAGAGGGTACAGACAATCTGCTTTGATTTTTGCGCGCTACTGTCAATATGTGAATCAATGTCGTCTTTCATAGCGTTCGTTATTTAAATGAAAACGCCAAATGAAACCGTTTGAACGGGGAAAACTACCATAATTTCCGCCATTCTGTGGTATGCAGTTTCTGCATTCCAACACTGGAAAGTGTTTCGGTTGATCCAGGATGCGACAAAGAAAGCCATTTTAACAATCCTTCTCAGTGTTAAACTGCCTGAATCGCATGCTTAGTTCAGAGGTACTTCGTACAGAGTAATTTTCCGGTTCGTGGGTTCGCAAATTTATCGACAAGTTGTAAGTTGTAAAGTCACCTACGACCACCGAAGTTTATGCATGTTTAATTCCATTGTAAAAGCCTTCAAGGAGATCTAAGTCGCAATCTAACACACTGAGCTGAATTGAAAGTTCAGGTCGTTGTCCACCGCTGTGCATAAACAGCAACATGCGCTTTACGCAGGATCCACGTGTTTTTTCTCGGTAACCTATTGAAGTTCAACACAATTGTCCTAAATATTTAGTTGTGAAACACGGACGTTTGCTTCATTATTTTCCAGAGAGAAGCTTCTAACTGTGCATGACGTGATGATTATGATGTTTATTTCAATTATCCAACGTGTCAGATCAACCTTCTTCGGGATATACTGTCCACAAGAAGTTTTAGGCGCACTGAGTATGGGTGCTGGTACCATATAGCACCACGTTTAAATTCCTAACTTCTGCCCTGTTGACAAAACAATGCCATAGCGCTGCAAGTTAAAGCTACCTTGAAAGGCTACTGGAAAATCTAACAATTCCACTGGAGCTTCCCCGGAAAAAGGAGGGATGTTTGCAATCGAATGGTAAGGATGCCATTCTAGACATTTATTGTTCAGCCACGCCACTAAAAACATGCTTTGATTGTATATCGATTTTTAGTTCGTAATGCGGTCTTCAAAACCACTTTGGTTAGCTGGGAAACTATTTCGTAGGTGAATACATTAGTCAATAAATTCAGGATGGTCGGTGTCTCATAAGCAGAACTTCACCTGTCGTGATTGGTCACTGTGTCTTAGTTCTGTGAAACTAATAGCTTCATTGTTTTGAAAACCCGGGTTCAATGCACACTGTTGTACCACACTACAGCGTAAGTCACTTCAAGCTTTACTTTGAACTCCTTCTTTAAATAATTTCAAGGGTGACTACTACCTCACCTTTGGTGGTCTTCCACAGCACATGATTCTCAGCAGTATCAGTAACAGCAAATCACTACACCACTATCTTAGCGGAGAAAGTGTTTTCTTGTTTTGCGTTTTATGACAAATGATTTGAAAGCTGCAAAAAATTTCGATAATACTAACAGAACGCTCCATACGATTCTGAGACGTCAAGCACCAGTACAACGAAACCTGACTAAGATTTTCAGCCACATACATTGGTAGTACACCAGCTCTTGCTGTTGCAAGAAGCAGAATCACTAGGCATTTTTAACCTTACGAACTCGTATATGATGTGGGACGTCAAACTTTTCATACGTTATGGATAACTTAGTGAAGCCGCGTCAGTTTCATTAAAGCCCAATTGCATATCGCTCAAAAGGGCATGGCAAAGTTTGTTTTCACTGTTTGAATCAGCCGCGTTGTTTGATGCGTTTTCGTTTCGAACATTTTATATTCAAACCAATTTAGTTATTTACATCCGAGGTAATAAATATAACTATCGGAGCCGTACGACTTTTGACGCCGGTAGCCTGGTAACGCACACTCCAATGAAAAATGTTATAAATAATTATGAATAGTCACGAACGATTGATAAACTTCTTACTACTTAACTTCATTTGATTGACACTTTTGCTTCTTGCTTCCCGTTTGCGAGGCAATTCATTTGAAACAAAATGGGAATCAACATGCTGGACGGGTATCCAAATTACAACCAGTGAGAAAAAAACCGAAGTGTATTTGGGACTAACCTTGCCATTTCGCTGAGCTGAAGTTTCCCATCACAATTATGATCAAATAGTTTCAGCTGGTTTTGACGATTGCGCATTGTTATGAAAAACAGAAAAACAAGCACATGAAACGGAATAAATATTTTTACTTGCAACAAATAGCCAGTTGACTTCTGTTTCTCGTTGTTACCATGACCACCAATTCTGATGCAGACCGTGAGCTACGAAACGTTTGACTATTTTGCGCGTTGAAATGTGTTTGCTGTTTGATATACCTTCAAACGTTTCATTGACCTTCACGGTGACCTGGTTTATCTGTATCCCAAGTTAATTTGTGAAATTATTCAGCAGTGTAAAACTATTTTGTTTGTCATCAGATCAACAATACGTGCTCATAATAATGTTTGTTTTTGTACATTTGCTTCGCACTGTTCATAGATTTTGAGCAAATATTGATCTGTAAGCCCACTGAGAAAAAACACCGAAGCCAAGCTTTATAGCTGTCTTACCGAAAAACAACGTACAAAATAAAGTCGTGCTTGCGAGAAGATTGAGTAGTGACTGGCAAACGCAATAAACTGCTGCGATTTTTATGCAGTCGAGACCACCATATCGACAACAAATTGCTTTCCAAACAAGGATAGCTATATCAGCTGAACTCACGTAAAGTGCAGTATTCAGTTATCAGAAACAGAATTGACATTTTTTCAGTTGCTTTACTATTCGGTATCACATCACGAGAAATGACTGCGAAGGTATCTGGTCACCTGTTAACCTCCCCGTGGAATTTTACGCTTTCTGTTTCATTGCTCAGTAGAATTTCTGCAGTGACGCCACTCGACGGTTGCGGTTAAGTAGTATTGTTAGATGGCGTTACGCCAGTGAAGAGACAAGCAAAGTTTGGCGAGTGTTTTGCCATAGCTGTCCTACTAACGGATGTTCAATGATCAATCGATCTGCGTAGATAAACCGACCCTCATTTCGCTGAGGTCATAGACAGAAGCATTCAAAATTAATAACTCTGGTACACGCGACAACTCTCCTGAAGCACACATATAATGTTGATTTACTTACATTTTTTGCCGAAATTTCTTCACAAAAATTACCTTTGTTTTTTAATTTCCACGTCTATTTGTTTGTTGTGTATATGTCACACACTGACAAATCTGGATCGCTTTCTCACACTACCGGAACGGAGACAATTATATTTATAAGCCGAACATAAACAGACCGAAGCCCGATGATATTACTGGTGGTAGAAATTAAGACTGTTGTCTGCAAACGCTTCTATTTTTCACCCTGGCAACATGGACATACCATTTAATGGTACTCAAGTTACAAGCTTTGTGGCACTTTTGTTTAAATTTCGGAGTTAGCTTACTTTATTAATCATCTCACGGTAGTCCCAAGCGTATAGGGCGTTTCTTCCATTTTTGTAATTCGACATATCGGTGGTTAATTGAATGGGCAACTCTCCATTGCCACGTGGTAGGCCAACCGAATTTATCTGCTGTTTGTAACTTAACCAATCACGTGCGCGACAGCCTACTGCTGATGTTTTGTGCACGTTAGTCGTTGAATACTACTGAAACATGTACGACCAACAGGCCCTCTTATTCGTAATATTATTGGATGACATTGTTGAGGAAAGAAGTTACCTACCGCATGTGTATGACTGACTCATTTTTAGTAGGCCATCTGGCACAAAGCCATCTTCTTTCACTCCACTGTGTTCTCAAACGTTATCCAATGATTCTAATAATGATTTTGCTTTTTAAGTTTTATTTAGTCGTGCATCGTGGAAGTGATAGTAGTGGAGAAATGGTAAAACTGCAAACGTCTGAATGTAGTTTATGATAACATGGTTGAAAATTCCTAGTTTTCCCAAGTTGTTGAAAATATTACTTCCAGATACGGGAATGGTATCAGGTTGCCGGGCGTCTTACGATGCATCGCGACGTGAGCTGAACTCTCTTTAAACATGGAGTAGGTTCAATGTAACTACAGATATTTGTTTACCATGAAATTAAATGAACTGAAAAAATTATTCAATCACTGTGACATTCAACGGCAATCAGCTCAAATACTTTAGGTGTTGTTATAAATTACTGTGGGGTTCGCAGAAACCTATTACACTTCAAAAAAATGAGGGACTGAAAACGACATATCGATAGGTATGTTGCATCATTAGTATATCTCAAAACCGAAGAAAATTTTACTTACTTGTTGACGCACAATTAACTTCTTCTGTGATGCGATCTAAGTTTATGTAAAGTTTCTTTAAAAGATTTGAACGGCCGAATGTTATACAAACTTCGCCGTTATTTTTCAATTAACTCAGTGTGATATGTGAATGGATGTCTCTCTGAATATATAGTTTAAAACATACAGAAAACAAACACGGAACTATTTAACTTCGGCTACGCAACCTATATTTTTTTAAATCCAGAAGTCAGTCTTATTTACAATACTTTTTGGCAACGAATGTCAAAAACGCTTCGAGGTTCTTAATAGACGTGCTATAAGTAAGAAAACTGAAGGATAGATATAACCGTTAGTTTCTCGCCAATATACTGACTTTCTGGAACCAGTACTTTTAGTAGCGTCCTCAAAACCCCGTATCCATCGTTTTCGCAAAATAGGTGGGAAAATAAGTTGTTCACCATAACAGCCAACGAAGTATATACAATAACTAAATCGAGCAAATTCAGTCATCAAGACCACGGAAGCAACAAGTGATTATGACCTTCCATTACATGTTGAAGAGAGATTACGCATTAATTTGGAAAGCAGTACTCACACGCGTATGCAGGGAAGGAATAATTTGGATTCAATATTTGCAGTTGGGTCAATACTTTTTTTGACCTACTCTAAATCCACAACCAGCCAAAAGACGAATTCAATATAAAAAAAAACTAAATGAGGTTTGTTCTTTGTTATCAGTCTAAAAATTGATGAGCTTAGTTGCCCGCAGTTTTGTGTTCGTGACTCCATAAAACATTCTGCAACTATTGGCGCTATTCATTTATCCATTCTATGTTTGTTAAGAATATTCCAGTTTGCAACAAGTGAATGGGTTCTTTTAGTTTATTCTTCATATAGTAGACTAAATATTTAATAAGCATGAAAAAACAACCACTGTACTTTGTTCCAAAAAATGGCGAAAATCAATGTTCTTTACAGCGTCGTGATCCAAGAACGCGGATGGCGCAAGGGTTGTTTATTCGGGAGGCCAATAAATTGATTATGCGTTTCAACACAACAAACAAATCCATTCATTTGTGTATAGCGTTGGTTGCACAACGTCCGACCGCCACTGTTGCTAATGCACAGTTTCCCTACGCACTGAGAACCATTTTGGACCAACCTACATTTCAATGCTTCTTCTTGTATTTTTCCTGCTGTTACTTCAATGTCGACGTCCATGATTTAGCTTCACTACTGAATAGTAGTGGTTTGAATAGTACAGTGCAACTGCTGGTCCCCACTACATTACTGTTGAATGGTGAACGGACAATAGCATACTGTTAATATGTGACTCTAGGATTACGCCGCGAACAGTTGATCTATCACCAAACATTGCACAACATCTACCTAAGTCAAACCACTTTCTGGTCTCTAGTTCTAACTTCGCGCATAATATTAATAACGTAGATGCTAAACAGCACCTATAAGTTCCAAGCTCACTTGTTGCTCACAGTAAAGTTCACAGGGGAGATTTGAAGGCAAAATTTCAATAGTAACTAATTACAGTAATAACTTAGAATATAGAAACCTTTTGGCTAATATGTATAATCACCGTAAGCCTGGATAACAGAATTGTCCCAGAATTTCTGGCAGAGATAATTAAACACTTTTATTCTTTTCGTCGACCAGGAGGTGCGCTATTCTTCTGCAGTTTAGGGAAGCGACTGCTTTTTTCAACGAATATACAACCTACTTTGATAATTTAATAAAGATGAACAAGACAATAAACAATGACTTATTTTTGAATAATCCGGAACCTGTTTTTCCGAAAGCAATGTGTAGAGACGAGGATTTCCACCCTTCCTGTACTGTACAAGGCTTCAACTTTTCCTCACGAACATAATTATTATATTATTGAAAACCAGCTCGGTGTTTCAGCACTTCAGGCAAAACAGTAGAGCTCACAGAGATCAACCGGTGATCCTAAACTCTCACTTGCAGGTCATCCAGCACGTATGACGTACAGGATTGATCAACCAATATAACGAGTGGTTAGTAAATACTAGTTGTGGATACTAACACTGAGGCCTTCAGTATTGTCCACATCAGAAACAGGCTTCTGCTCATTGGTAGCAGGAATTTAAGAATGATCTAAAGTGCACACCATAAACCAACTGTTCCAGTTAGGCTTCAACGTTGTTACTCGTAGTTTTTGTGAACTCAC
Organism: Paragonimus kellicotti; assembly: GCA_014220965.1. Taxonomy (NCBI): domain Eukaryota; kingdom Metazoa; phylum Platyhelminthes; class Trematoda; order Plagiorchiida; family Troglotrematidae; genus Paragonimus; species Paragonimus kellicotti. Next base: position 68,506 of record LOND01000050.1, read on the forward strand.
TTTGGACTACATAAGACACCTAATTTGCTTAAACCTGAAATACACGAAGTTTGCTTTCAATAAAATCTAATACTTTTACGCTTCCAGTATCAATGCGTGCTAGATCAGAAGTTGCACATAACTTGCCGATGCTGAAGCTCAAATCGTCCGGTTATGAAGGATTCTAAAAAGGAAACATGTGCTCACTTTTACTACCGAAAGATATCTAGGAATTTCGTCTTGGATATTGCCCTTTTAAAGTAAATGGTATCCTGCTTTACTGGTGAGTTCGTTGTTAAAATTAATGAATTGCCAAGCATTGTCATATCGTTATTTCGAGTTTGTCGATCGTTAATTATTATAGATAGACGTATATTTTGCAATAAAAATGACGGAAATACGTGGAACAATCAATCACGTGATTGAATTTTTGCATACCATTTCGAGTGAATGTTTGATTGCTTACGAACCTGGTCAATTAGCTTGGATTCACAAGCACAGTAGCTTTATTTATGAAACCAACATGATTGTATTGACAGTAACTTAAATGATGTGAGTCACATGTCTGTTGTATGTTGCTGTGATTTGAGTCCATCTAAAACCCAAATGACTTGCTTAGTGGATGAAAGCCATTTCAAAATAACACTTGATCACACAAGCAGATACATTTGTCAAAGAAGGAGGATGACCCAGTGGTTTTGGTGAGTAGTCTCAAGGTCACTAGTGGTCTCTGTAAATTGTTCAAAGAGAAAAAAACAATTGTGTTGTCCCCTACAACGCTACTGGTAGACCTTACGGTAGAATGACTGCTAAAAGTTAGGAGAATGTTTTCTGATTTTCCGTAGTTTCTAAATATTTCCGATTATGCCCTTGATATCTGATTCAATCTGAGATGAACGGTCAAAATTACTCTCAAATGAGTTGACGCCTTCTAATTTCAAAACCCGACGTGTTTTAAGTAGTGTGTCGTAAAGGTTTACAGGATGCGCGTATTAGATAAGTGATAACCGCGAAATTGATATTGTGCATTCGGGTAAATGCAATAACTGAAAATGTCTTATATATGACAGTATAATTTCTAGCCGGTACTGGTTTCCAGACAAAGTAATTTAGCAGTATAAACAGGGGCAGTAACTTAGTACATCTTGACAGGCGTTTAAGTTATTCTCAACAACTCTGTATAAAAACAAAGCTTGACGTAGATGATTTACTGGCGAAATAGCACAAGTAAGTATGAATGAAGAATACGAGGTAGTTTCCATACTTTTTCAAAGTAAACTGGGCCCCTTTGATAAACCTAGGAGCCACCTGAGAAGAACATAATCTGACTGTACAATAAAGAAACGAATAAGACGTTAAGTCCTCATACTGAAACTCCCCGAATTTTTAACATGAAAATCGAGTTTTATATACTTACAATGGAATCTGTATACTCCAGTAACTTCTCTTCAAAAGCCTCGTCAGCAGTTGTGGATTGTCCGATTAAGAGCGTGAGAAAATCCTTCAAAAAATGGGAATGTACTGTCAGCCTCAATATTAAAAAATAGACATTTATTTTCGAAGGGAGGCGACGTTTACTAGCTGAAGCATTACTACGTATGAAAAATGATTTCTGGAAGCTGTATTTCAAATTATAATCTCAGTATTTTCATACACTTCATAAGAAGTGAACTCTGTAACTGGAAATTGATTCTTTTCAAAATGACTACATTTGATCTGAAAAACACTGTTGACTTCGTCTACTGTTATGATTTCGGCGAAGATACATCAGTGATTACCTAACGTTGCTCAGCGTTTGCATGTGTTAATTCTGTTCTGTTTAACTTGAAGTCAGTGGTTTGGTGCTGAACTGGATTTCACGGTAAAGGCAGAGCTTGAGATCACGTCTGCGTTATGGTAAGAATGTGTACTAATGAGCAGCTACGACAGGAGTGAGACTGAAGTATAGTTCTTCTTTTCGAAAGTGGGTGGCTGATAAGTACATGAGAGCGCGGGAGCCACGATCAAATTCGAATGACCACCAAGACATATTGAAGTCAGCAATAACAACGAAACTTCCCCAGGTCTGATCACACTGTTCACGAAACTGCCGTTGGAAAAAATGACCATCTGTTAAACCAAATTTAAAAAAACTAAGAAGGCAATGCGCTTTGAACGTTCAGGCCCAGTTCAGCGATGGTGCGGTAATGTGTTTAAGTCTAGGCACGCTACCCGAAGACATATCTATCGTTGAACTGAAGCCCAACGGTGTGCAATCATGTCAATGAAAATTAAAATCTCTACAGGCTGGACACAAATGACACCCTTCTCTGAATAAAACTGAAGTTGGTAGTCTGAGCCTAATGACACTTCATTGGCACCCATTCTAGCGCTAACTTCACTATTGCGGTGAGTGAAACTACCAAGGTGACGCTTCTAGGTGCCTTGTCGCTCCGTCGAGTTGATGGATCTATTCAAACCCTGTCTTTTGAAAAATCTATGGTAGCTTACATACTCTTCATCTTATTGTTAGTCTGTAATATAACAGCACATCGGCGTGCCTCTTAAAATCGGTTTGCAAAAAGGGGGCACCCTACGGAAGAATTTGAGCACAAATGAAACACGCTAAATTACAGCAGCTAATCATAAAGATTTTAAAAGCTATGTACTCCAAGGTACAGCGTCATAAGCTTCAGGTAGAATGGTTCGCACATTTTTATTAAAGTTAATAACAAGGGTTTCAGTGAGCATATTGCAAATGCAGCTGAAAGTGTTTGCCATCATAAGATTCATTACTCGCCGAGTATTTGAGCTAAACCTCAAATATAACCTGTCTTGTATTTTGTCTTGAATGTTTGTTTTTCGGTCAGATGTTGCCAACCAGGTTACCATGGAACAACCACGGGTAGTTATCGAAGATGTTTAGTAGAAATCTCAAGAACTCCACGGACTTCGCCTGAGAAGCTTTTATTTCAGTTGGGTGCATGTTTTAAATATGGGTTAGCAAGTTAAAGCGGAAGAACGAGTTCACACTATTTACAAAGTTATCAAAGTTCACCCCCGAAAGAAAATACGAATGTTGTTTCCATATTTGTGTGCGCAAAACGTCGTATGAACTAAGTAATTTTCTCAGGTAATAGCCGTCGAACCATTTAAAGCCTGGGTAATTGAACCGACTGGTGTCTAATATCGGATGCGTGCGTGTATCTATCATCATATCAATTTTCTTCAGCAATCCGCCGATGCCCATGATATTTACTGGCCTCTGTTCTGTTTCGAGTTTCTTCGGGAGACCAGCGCACCACTGTATGTGTCCGACGGGGCTTACTGAAAACAGATGAGCGCACAACTGTTTTCAAGTATCGGGCCATGTATATGGTGGAATAATACAAAGTAATGCGTGTTTAACAAACTGTGGCCAGAACGTGTCACCATTCGGTAGCGTCTCATAATCGCGCTAATGTGATATATTTGTACTTGCATGCGTATACTCTAATTCAAATTGGGTGCGGAAGCTAACTATGCTGAAAAATCAGCAAGTGACATAAGTTCCAATATGGTTACCTGACCTGATCTTTGCTGGAATATTTTACAAGCGCACAATATAGGCAGTGTATCACAATCATGATTAATTTGCAACTATCACACATTACACCCATTTTGTTTGCAATTCCTCATTATGTGACGTCCAACGGGTTTTTGGCATTGTATTGTGGAATAGAATTCGGCACTCGTTAGTTGACGTGGTATATCTGATCGTTGGATAGGATATTACTAGAAACAAGGTTTATATTGCCTGTTTCCATGTTATGCTCATTTCTGTATGTTCAGTAAATTGATATAGCTGCTACCCAAATCTATTAAATTTGAAAAGGTGAGGGCAAACCCCGGGAAAGCAACTCTTTGTACTATGGTATGAGTACGGAAACATAAAAGCCATTCCAAAGAGGTACTGTGTACGCGTAAGCACTCCACTCAAACCATGAGAGTAGTTTACAGAAGTAGAATGAACTATCCGATTTGTTCATTAGTCTTTTCTTGACTCCGTTAAACAAAATTGCATTAGATTTGTTATTTTCCCCGTTGCCTTATTGGTACAAACCTGATTGTCTGACACAGCTAGAACTGACAAATGTGAATAAACACATTGTAAAATGCGAGTTTTGCTGGAGTAACCTCCATTTTTGGCCCAGTGACTGGTATCATTTTCTGAACTATACTAACCATTTCTATATCACATCAAATATTTAGTTATTGATCATTGGCTTTCAGCCGTCTCTCGTAACTTGTGGTAGGTTACTAGTCAGTGGGAAAGGCTCCGTAGAGCATTGTGAACTCAAGTCTTTCTTAAACACAGCCTGAATATTGGACCTTTTTAAAGTTTAACCATTAGCTACCACAAAATATTTGACTAGGTATGCCGGACGAGAACTATAACACATTAACACTTGTTCACCGCTTAGTTCATGCTCATGCGTCAATCAGTCCACTACAGAAACAAACGTAGCGTATGTGCGGCCACGTTTCCTGTGAACTTTTTGGACAATCAGTGTCAGTTAGGAACAGTTAAAAAGGGCTAATAAACATTGATATACGGCTGGAACACCATCTGAATGGGTCAGCTGTGACAGCATACACGGCAGTGGGTGGCTAAATATTGTTCAAATCTACAGTGTTAAAGGTTGGACGAGTTAAATAAAATAAACGTGAAAGATACCAAGGGATAGTTGTTTTTGTTTACGTAGTAAACTGCATACGACGCTTATACATTTTGGATGAAGCAGCGTAATGCATCGTGCAAACAGAAAATCATCGTCTAACTTGCAGACGTCACTGCAAGTGAACTGGTACACAACATGGGAGACAGAACAGTTTGACAAATTAACTTCCCAACTGCGGAGAACTGGTCGTTTACATAGGCAGAACAGATCGACAACTATCACAGCGAGTCGCCGAACACATCCCGAAGTGGTTGAAACAACAGATGATGCACCAGCCTCAACTTGGTGCACTGACGGCTCGAAATCCAACGTCATCGATTGCTAAACACATCATGACAACAGGTCACCAAGTTGACCCACTTAAACTCATTCAAAATATTGTTGCGTAATCGAAACCCGAAGTTATTAGCTTTTGCGAAGCGATGCTCATCCGAACTTACCAGCCGACGTTATGTGCACAAAAGTGGTTGAGGCAACCTATCGGGTTGCCATGGTCGTGATTACATAATAATTGGTGTGCTTGTAGATGTGTCTAGTCCCTGTTTGTCCTTATCTATATGATGTATATAACTAGCATGTTTTACGTTTGCGACTGATGAGAGTAAATGAAATGTTAACATATCGCAATATATGTCTTCTTTCTGCTCTGATGAGGAGGAAGAAAATAACAACAACTCTCGATTGTGAGTCTACTGAAATTGCAAGTTCCGAAACCAATGATTCATGTGAATAAGAGACAGCCATAATGGTCACGTAATTGCGAAGCGATAAACCGAAAATGGAACCAGGATTCACATAAACAAAATTCTAGAGGTGGAAGGTAAGGATGAACAAATGGTTTGAGAACGAGCATCGACAAGTAAACGATGTCAAACTTCAGTAAACTTCGAGATCAACGTTCGTGGGAGGATTGCTTTGTCGTGCACGTAACTCGAATGGTTGCGCCAGCACTTGTAAGGAAGGCTGATAACCACTTTCAAGAAGATTTTGAATGTAAAAAGAAGAAATATAAACGAGAATATAATAAGTATAGACAGGTAGTGTGGTCACTGTCTTTCCATCAAACACATGACATTCATCAGAGCAGAAAGAAGACATATTGCGATATGTTAACATTTCATTTACTCTCATCAGTCGCAAACGTAAAACATGCCAGTTATATACATCATATAGATAAGGACAAACAGGGACTAGACACATCTACAAGCACACCAATTATTATGTAATCACGACCATGGCAACCCGATAGGTTGCCTCAACCACTTTTGTGCACATAACGTCGGCTGGTAAGTTCGGATGAGCATCGCTTCGCAAAAGCTAATAACTTCGGGTTTCGATTACGCAACAATATTTTGAATGAGTTTAATGGGTCAACTTGGTGACCTGTTGTCATGATGTGTTTAGCAATCGATGACGTTGGATTTCGAGCCGTCAGTGCACCAAGTTGAGGCTGGTTCATCATCTGTTGTTTCAACCACTTCGGGATGTGTTCGGCGACTCGTTGTGATAGTTGTCGATCTGTTCTGCCTATGTAAACGTCACCGCAACTGCAAGTGAACTGGTACACAATATGGGAGACAGAACAGTTTGACAAACTACTTTCGCGATTGCGGAGAACTGGTCCTCTGGTGGTTTGAAATAAGCGCAACTGCGCAGCCGCATACGTTCGAGCCAGAGCAGACTTTAATTTGTGCTTTATGTCGTTGGCTAGATGGTCACCTTTGAATGGCAAGAATAGAAAACATCCTTCTTTTGAGCCGTCAGTATGGGCTCAATGCTCTTCTTCACCGTATTATGTGCCTCAATGAATTTGTCGGGGTATCCATTCGCTAGTAGAGTTTGTCTCAGCAACTCCTGTTCTGTCTGCAGAGTATCCGGGGTGCAAATACGCCTGGCTCTATGAAACAGTGTCTTAACCAAACCCCGTTTGTATGTAATGGAAGCAAAGCTGGGAAACATGTCGCTCTTGCGGTGAACTGAGCGCTGTAACGTGCCATCCGCACGTCTAGTAATGAGTACATCCAAAAAAGGTAAACTATTGTTCGATTTCAACTTCGTGAGATAAAGATAGGTTGGGATGAATATTATTAAGAAAGTTGAAAAACAAGTCAAAATGAGTACCAAGTGAGAGTCAATGTAATGTCGATATATCGCAATATATGTCTTCTTTCTGATGTGACGAAGAAATTCTGAAGAAATTCTTGGGTATCAGAACAATTCAGCACATAGAGAAAAAAGCAAACTGTACAACAGTTTACGAGGTGAGAGAAAAATAAAGATGGTGGTAACACCACAGCAGCATTTTCAGTTGCTGAACTACTGAAAGTGGGATATGTTGAAACTGTACATACAAATCGTTTTCTAAAACACAAAATATCACGCAGACTAGAATATGTTAATCGATTCTGTCTGTAACTAAACCCCATACACAACTTTTGGGCAAATCACGTCATTAAAATGAGAACGCGAAATTTCTCATATTCATAAAATAATTATGACAAAATCTGTGTAAACCACAGTTGATCGATTTTCATTAAACCGGCGACAGATATTAGTCTTAAATTACAGAAGGCTGGACAACGCTGCCCATTTCTGAACTGTTTGTGCCAGAGTTACTGTGGCTAATAAACTCTCACTCAATTTATCTGCTGTTATGGTAACAATAAAAAGGGCTCACCGAGCTACCAGGTTCTGTAAGAATGTAACACGACTAATATTTATAGATGAATTGAAACCTGTCACTACCCCCCAACGGACTTAGCCAGGTAAAACGTAGGTCTATCTAACGTTGAAATCAACAGGCGTTAAACGTAGATGGATGACGTGGCGTTTATTTGGCGTTTACCTTAATTTGACGTTGTGAATTATAGGCAGCCAGCCGTTGGATAAGAAAACTTGGCCAGGAGAAACTGTCAGCATCGATTTCCGAAGTAAATTGTTCACTGTCCAGTTAAAATGTAGTTACATTGAACTATGGCCCACACTAAAGGCACCGTTAAAATTTACCTGAGTGAAGTAGCGTAACAACTAAATGTTTATGTTCATCCATGTTACCCATAAATGTTAAGATGAGCTACCTCATGCCTGCCTCTGGAAAGAGTAACCAGGTGACAAATTTCAACGTGTTGTTTGAGGAAATGATTTCACTACACCTGGCTAAGTTGCCCAGTGTATGGGTAGTTGGTTCCCAGTTAACCTGTTAATATGGCCAATTTAAATTACTCAATAAAAACATGGAAGTTTGGCAAACGTTGACTGCAAGCGAAAGACAGGGAGTGAAAACGTATGACTTCATACGTCCTTTGGATGACTTAACACGACAAAGGCAAGCACATGCACGGAAATAAATGTTACTTAAATTGAGCCGACACGGGAGGAATGTGTTAAGTTGTGTTACGTGGGGAAGTTGCTACGTGCTGTAACGTAAATGGCAAAAACATGCAACTGTGGACAGTTAACGTCGATAGACAACATGGCTGGTGTTGCAAAACAAAGACTGAAACCTGCAGTCAGGCAAATCTACTGTGCCGCGACTGTTTTTATTTATAACTAAATCGTCCAATGACTGAGAAAGGAGGCAATCGTCTGTCTCGTCCAGTCAAGTGTAACAATGGGGTTTCACCTCTACTTTGAATATCAGTAGGCTGGCATAATACAGCGAAAACTTGTGATGGGAATTACGAAAATCATTTCACTTTGTTGTGTACATGCCAAACAGGGATCGCTCAAAGTGCAATCGAAAATCATACACACAGAACACCTTTGACTTAGTGGTGCCTCCACATTTTGTGCAATCAATCGTTCGGGAACAGCGTAAGGTTTGAAGTCTTCTAAGGCTATCGCTACCTGCGTGATATACCCTTTGTGTGTGCGATGTAACAGACGGTTACCAGCCTGTTTCATCTCCGTAAAATTTGTTCCACTTCACCGAAACTCAGTAGTCTTTATTCTTATTCAATTTTCTGTTAAATTTCTTGTTTTCCCATTTAGTACTAAAGCCTTTAACTAACGTATTTCCTCACATATGCCAAAAAAAATAAGTTCCAAAAATAGCCACTGATCAAAAGCTTTATCATGATTCGCTAATCATACCCTTGAAGTCCATTTACGCTGTTGTCTTGTGCTGAATGTTCCATTTAATAGTTCGTTTTTAACGAAATGTACAGGCATGACTATCTTACGCATCACCGCTGATATAGCTTAAATATAATTATTGAGCCTATATAAATATATTTTTGAGATGTCTGTCAAAAGACGCCTTACTTACAGAGGTGCGTTTAGCCAGTAGACGGACATCTTGAGTGGGAAAATTTTTGTAGCCATAAAACCGGCTAATCTTAACTGGACGACTAAAAAGTCAATAGCCACAGTGTTTACTAAGAGCAAAAAGAGTCACCTACCTTAAGCTCGTCTGCTTCAATATAACCACTATGGTCTTTATCGAATTCTTTCCACACCTGAAAGCAACAAAACTATGATCACATTCGAAAATGGTTATATAAATTAGTCCGATATTTGAATATTTCAAATTGCTTTACGTAGACGAAATTTCAGACTTCACACTGTATGTCGAATAGATAAAGGTAATTCCATTCGTCGCCAAACTCATGCGTGCATCTTAACTTAAAATCATGAACTAGGTAGACCTAATGCAATAGATTAAGTTTTGTCGCCTACAGCGTTAAATTGATTCACTCGAAAGAGCCAAAAACCTTGAACAATTCTGAAGTGGCAAAATCTTTCGCAGTGAGTGACATATATCATTAATGGAAGTTAGATGATTCAGATTATTCCATGTTGAATAACACCCGCATTTAATCGCAGCCTCAGCAATCAGATAAACATCTTGGCTAGCTCAATTTGAAAGCAAGCACTAGATTCGAGTTTTGCTTACAGGCGAGCTGACCAGCTCTGCACATCTTCACTCGGACTGGAGTTTGCATTCCGACCCACATGCTTCTAAGTCTAGCGTGTTAATCATGACGCTAGTAACCCCACAAGAGTCATTTACAAACGCTCAAACACAACCTTTTGTGGGTAGTGTTCGTTTTGACTAACCATTTCGAAAGGAGAATAAAGTGAATCGCTCTATTCATTCAGATCAGGACGTGCGAAATTCAAACCGGACGAGGACACGCACTACTGATGATTCTAGTGACTGTATCTGCGGTAGGCTGGCCAAAGAACCTACATGAATAGCCAGCCTGTGGCTAATCATGAGCGGTGTTCAAATTGAACTTGGTAGACAGTTTGCACTTGATATTTTTAGCGTTGCTTTTTTCCGTGTCAATACATAATTCAATTTGTAGACGGAAAATGCTCATGTTCAATCATTGGTTCAAAAACGGTTGTACGAGGACACCAAACTTACCGTTCTCGCATGCAAACGAGAGCTAGCAGCCTTAGTGACAAAGAACTTGATTTGATAACTATACAGCCAGGAATAAAAGGACAATATTATGATCTGTTACAAGGACTTTATGGAACCACCTGTCTCGTATTATTCTCCACCCGATTCTTCCCATGTTCACATGCGCAGACTATTCGCCACAGATAAACACACAGGTCTCCCGTATTAGCAAGTCTAATGGAGCTTACCGAACTTTCAGAGGAGGAACGCAATTCTCAAAAGCTCTCTACTCATGCTGACAATTAAAATTTGGCCAACTTTTATTAACTCACAGACAACTTAATAAGATAATTACCACCTGTAAATTCCATAATACACTACCGTTTGCTAACACACCTCTTCTTATTAGACAGGGGCGAATGTTCTTCGTTAAACATACCGATTTGTCGAATGTGCACGACAGTACCTACGTGGGAATTACTTGCATTCAGAGACATCTTTATAAAAAAAACTAAGTCCAGATTCTTGCTTGCTTCCCAGTCATGTGAAACCTTAAAATTTTAATCAACCGGAAAGTATATGACAACCTGTACTGCAAGTTTTGCCATTGCTATTCCAACCCGTCTCCGTAGGTTGCCTCTGTGTTTCAATGCATTCAAATGTTCGTCACTAACATCAATGCACTCCATAATTCCTCAACAATTTTTCATTGTTCACCGTCGTTTGCATTTATTCGCGCATATAGTCGATTTGAAATAACTTACTTCAGAACCAACGCGGGCGGAGACACAGACCGAGAGCGGTTTGACCCCATTATGTGTACAGACGACTACATTTTGTCTGACAGAAGCGTTTAAAATGCTTAATCAGTCACCTTACTTTCAACACGGAGCTCACCAAACAGTTAAAGATGAGATATAAACACACACCGTAAAAATATATAAGCAATCATCGGTAAGACCAGAACATTCTGGGGACAAAAATAATAAAACTTATTTGCGAGACTTAACGACCGTTTATGTGTAAAAAATATAGGTGTCCTGCACAGTAATCCTGGATTCAAAGAAGTTGTCAATCTCTGGGTAGCATAGTTCCGTTCTATGCGTTGAACAGTAATTAAGTGATAAAAACTTCTTGTCAGTTACTCGGAAGAAGTATAGCAATTATTAAATACTTAACCCAACAAGTCACTAACGCAGCACGAAACGTTAAACTGTAAGGTCTAGTACTGCGTTTCACACTGACGGATACCGTCAGACTGGATTATCCAGCAGCTTGCTTGAGACTAATTACACGTGTCATTATGTTTGATGATGACCAGCTCCGAATGGTCGAACGATCTACAATTCATGTTCACATACAAGTAATACAAGCTGATGACAGAAATAACTTGAGTACTGCAATAGATCAGGCTAATTTTTCTTCGAAGAATTTGTGTGTATTTTTTTAATCCCTTCAGACCTGTTTTTCTTATGCACTTTCTTTATTATTCATTCAGACTTGATTTCTCTTCAAGACTGTCACGTTCAATCGTTTAACACTTCGAAAATCTGAACAATAAAATTGGACTTATAACACAACCGTGTATACCTATGCAAGGGTGGATTCGAATACTTACTTTCATAAAGTCCACACTGGAACTCAGCTTATTGTCGCGTTGGAACAAAAGTATGAACTCTTCATCCGTTGGAAGTAGTTGGGCCATCTGTCATACACAGTGAATTTTTTATCGTTAAACTTCTGGGATGGGAATAATTAAGTAAAAATTAATCGCAGCTATTTTCGCTTTATTTTCTGTTGGTAGCCAAAAGATTGTGTTCCTACGACTATATACATTCTTCAAGGATATACACAAACAATACAGCAATTTTCTGGTAGTGAGCAATAACCTAGAATTGTCAGGCCAGTCAGCAATAGTGTAATCTTCTTAGAACGTGTTCTTGCGCGGTCACTGTCCTAAACTTTAAGTTAGCCGCTACTAAAGTGCGTGTGACAACATTGACATCGTCGTGGTGAACACTTCACCGCGGTTATCCCTCAGCACTTCTGTTCCATAGGACGGTCACTGCTTTTGTTTACTGAGCGACAGCTCGCTGTTCATTAATGTTTGAAACGATGAAAACTTATAACTACCTAACACTAGGTGTGTTGAAATATTTAAAACTAATGTGAATAAATTCCACAGGAGCGTTTTACTAAACGCTTAACAGTGGACAATTTAGAAGTCTTCCTTACTCTTACGAGAACTTCCTTAGGGATTTTTATTTCCTATGTTTTACCATTGGTCCTACACAGGTCAGTCTCAATTAGTCATTAGGAACAGTTCACTTAAATTGTGGGTTGCACTATACTTGACCCTATCGTCAAGTAATCACAAGATTTCAATGTACACTACGGTTATGTCATTCAAAATTAAAAAAGTCGATCTGGCGGTATTTAAAATAAAAGGTTTTTATTGCAACAGACAAATCCACCAAATCGTAGAACTACAAACCGCAATTCACAAGTAAAATGCTCTTCTCAATATGGAGTGAAATGAAAAACGGATGATGCACTCATTACCAACCTATAGGTTTTAAACAAAGACTACTGTTCTTCTAGGTTTAACCGAAATACCGGACCGTCGGAATATATAATGTTTTCCAGTTAAATTTGTTTAAAAATAAGAGGGAGTTCAAAGCTTCCTCGACTTTATGAATTCAAGCACAAGTGAGGGAAAAACAAAAGCAAAAGGTGCTGTTAATTTTGCGATTCTGACGCACTGAAAAGTGGAATCTGAAAGATAAGGCAACAAAAATAAACATAACTTAATGAAATTGTTGGTTTTGTCTAAGTATTGTACTTTGAAGTTTTATCAACGTAACAGATTTCCAAGATTTTGTTGAAATCATTTGTTTGCTACCCTGTCTGATTTACAAATTAATAAAGACCAGTATTAAAAACGTCTACGAATTTCGGGAGATGCGATAACAACCGATTTCTTAGTGATATCGAAAAGCATTTGTCACGGTGCACAAATTTATTCCGTATGACTCATGACACACTCAGTTAACAGCAACATGTAAAACGTTGCTGACCTTCTGCTGAGAGGTGTCAAACATGCACATACACCTACTAACTAGTTCAACAGAGGTTGGAACGGTAAGTAGACGAAATAAATCGACTAGTTACATTTGCTCTGTGACAAACGAACCAATCATTCACCAAGTGAGACAGTTATGCAGACAGTGGTTGTTCTGAACTTCATGCGTGTTTATATTACAGAGTTAAGTTGGCGGTTCTCATGAACGAAGGCTTATAACGTGACTGGTTACATCAGTCGCAGAGATCTGACATACTTCCCGCATGAGCAAAGAATAGTAATGCGCACTCACAGTTAAGTTAGCAGTGATTCGGCTTTGTTGTTAGACCTGTTTGAGATGGTCGATTCATACCTTGTAGGTTATACTAATGGATAGTCATTGTTGTATTGCCGTGATCCGTATTGGTAAGACCTGAAACGATAGCTTTGTTGACAATTGTTTGCAGTCGTGCCAGATGATGCTTCATGATACACATCATCAGTCGCCTGATAGTCCGATATGAATTGACCACCGTAGGACAACGAGGCAATGGTTAAACTTGCTTCGATTAGTCCAGGAATGATGTTTTAGACCCACTGTTATGGTTGACACTGTTAAGATGTCTCCTTGCTGGGTGAATGTAGATGATCGGATTACTTAACACTGTGGCGAGCATGTTCTGAGTTACAAAGCAGTAGGGATTATCATCTCCTCATGTTATATTAACACCAATAATTATGTTCATTGTATACGTTTGCACAGCGCGCTTCTACTTATTCTAGTGCTTCATTAAAAAGTTCAGACCCCTGGTCGTTTGTTGGGTAACACTCAACTGTATGGTTTTTTAAGTGTTATGCTCATGCTTTACTTCGCCGACAGATTTACAAAATCCACAGCGTTTTGTCAGAATTTACTCATTCGGTTTCACAGATTAAAATTGAAACACGGTTTAACTTCACTTTTAAAACGGGATGTTCAGTGACGGTAACAAGCTTAGTGAAGTTTTATATATTGAAAATATAATTGGGTAATGTACACTGTGCGGTCTTGATTTAAAAGAAAATTGAGCACGTACCTCTCGAAGATCTATTCGGTTGTCTTTATTTGTGTCAATTGCTGCCATCAGCTCGTTTACAAGTTCTTCCATGTCACCGTATGAAAAAAGCTGCGAAAAAATGAACAAATGTATAAAAAAATTATTTTCGTTTATTGCAGATAAACTGCCCGAATGACTGTTCCCATCCTATAGATAGCAGTCTTTTTCAACAGAGAACTCAAATTCTACTGTGAATTTTGCCATTTTTCAGAAGTTTGTTAAAACTCAGTTATAATTAAGTAAGCTGTTAACCTTGAAAGAATGACAGAATATTTTGTACGCTTCCTATCATGTTCGTATTCGCACTAAAATAACAGTGTCTATATGATAACCTAGTGGAATTATGACGAAATCAACATTTTAGGCAGTTTGGAGTTTTTTCCTGTTTAGTGGCCTCTCCAATAAAACTATCTCTTATATTTACCAGTTTTGTCTGTCTACGTTTTGTAGTTTACAAGAGACTGTTCTTTTAAAATACTTTTAGCAAAATCCGTAGCACTGACCATTTTTACTAGGTTACTTTTGACATTCAACTTCAAATTGTCTGACCCGATTTGGGGCCAGTGAACCTGCAATTCTTCTACAAACTGTACAAGCCGACTACTCGAATAGTGAATCACTTCCACAAACTTTGCTAATTCTTCCGTGTTATAACTCAATGAGGAAAGGAAATTGAGGATAAAGGCTCAGTGAACATGTCCCATAAAAGGATATTTTATACAGTATCATAAAATTGTAAAAAAAGAAGATACATCAAAAAGCCGTTAAAACCTTGTCATCCAGCTCAGACGAGGCTATAGACTGTCGAGTAGAGCGTATATAAGTAAGTATAAGAGACATTTTAGAGCAGCTCTTCCTACTTTTACTTCAGTCCAGAAGGAGATCAATACGTTTGGTATTTTTGGTCATGGTACGTTGTTACTAAGCTCAATTCAGTTTGCAATTACAACTCGTTCTTCAGGACGTTTAATGCACTGACAAAAAATAGAGTTTGCAAATAAACCGAACGCAGGAAGTTCTAAATTACGTCTTGGTCAGTTAGTAACACTTATCTGTTTGTAGCATACCTTTTACTTTTGTGATAGTGTGCGTTTACTAAATGTGGACTAGAAGTCAGCTCATGATTTTGTCTACCTGAGTTGGGATTACCTGCTCAGAGGATCTTGAAATATTAAATATGGTTGATTTACTAGTGCTTCATGAACAAGGATCATCACACAGTTTATAAGTGATAGTTTAACCAGGGTAAGTTTGAATAAACTTCAACGGTGATATTTTTTGTATTTGCCTGGCGATTTTGTTAACCACAGTCTGTCATTGTAAGACTTTAAAGAACGCTTTATTCCTTTGTCTTGCTGCTTCGTACAGTAGTCATGAACGGCCGCCACATAGACGTTTCGAAATCAACAGAAAGCAGATTCTGACAACGGCCCAACTGTCCGGTATATAATTTATGACAGTTGCTTTGGTTACAGTAGCCTTATATTAAAACAATATCATTCGTCTGAGCACAAGTGTTTTTCGCTTTGATCCGACTGGTATCTACGCAGACAGCTGATCATCACAAAACAAATCGACCTTATGTACAGAACAGTAAACAACCTGGATTTCGACTAGCTAGTAAACTCAGTTAGTTTTCACCATCGTTCGTGATTGTAGTGATGTGATGCTCAAACAGGATGATATATTTTATGTGCCGCTGTGAAGGTCTGTGTTCTTGTTCAGACGTTTTGGGGAAACAACTATTGATTCGATCTGAACCCGTATTTGGTTGACTAAATTTGTTAGTTTCTTTTGTAGCATAGACACTTCGTTGAGAGTTCACTAATGCAATGAACATAGTCTTTACGTTTCAATGAACAGTTACGAAAAAATCGCCACACCCGAGTTTCACTGAAGAGGCAGCTCATCCGTAGTGCATATCCTTACCGTGAGCGAGACCTAAACTCAGTCCCGCCTGTTTGTAAAGTGTCTGTAATTAGGATGAACCGGGTACTCACGTCGGAATGTTCAGTCACGCACACTTTTAACCAATACTGTGGTTACACAATAATTCCCAGAATGGTTAGTGCCTATTCCAGTAACTCGGAACAATTACCTAAAATAAGAACTCTCAGTCACGATTAGGTTTTGTTTCAATCTAAATCGCGAGGCATTATATTGTGGTAGCCGAATTTTAGTATTATTCAGATAGAATTTATCGAAATAATTGTGGCATAATTGTGGCCTCACGTGGAGGAATGAAGGACTGCCAAACTGTCTATGTTCGTTACTAATAAATGCTACTCTCTGGGTATTCTGCTGAACTCTTCGCGAATATGGACAGGTGATAGCAACCCATTTTTACTAAGTTCTATTTGATACACATATAAAACAACCAAAACCAGCGTTGAAGCGTGAGGACGACCGTGTTAAAAGTCTCCCTGGATAACCAGGGAGATTCCGGGGGCACAGTAATGGATCGCTGGATAAGAATTGCTAACGTACAAACCTGAAAAATCGGCTTATTCTTTGGTTCAAACATACAAAGAATCCACTACTTAAGCAACGACCTTCTATAAGAATACTTTATTGCAATTATTCCGTTATGTAGCTAAGTTAACGTAGTACATAGCAACATCTCATATAAAGAATAAGGCTGGAAATGACCCTCAATTTATTGCCGAAATTAAGAGATTAATTGTATTTTGATACAGGTCACTAATCACTTTAAGTAAAATACACGACGAAATTGGCCGAACGTTGTTTTGCGGTTTTCCTATCTTTGCTTTGACCTCTTTATCGCAGCGTTCGTGCAACGAAAACATGAAAACCAATTTACTTTGTTGTTTCTAGCAAGGTCAGTTTACCCAAATCAGTAGAACTTTGCTATTCCATTATTTTTTGATAATCATGAAACTTACCCTTTTAAAAACCGGTGAAGCATACATTCCCCTGTCATGAAATTTTCAACAGAAGCAGTACTTTTGAGATCACACCGCTACCTGTAGAATGTTCCCCACAGAACAGGATAATAATTAGGAATTTATCACCCTATTGGTCAGATTGTTATAAGGTGTGGGTTTGCTCAAGCAGGGTACAAATTGTATGCATATCCTAAAATATGACACAGTAGAACATAATCCTACCTGACTCTGAGGCTGTCGTAGTTCAGTTCCGCATAATTGGGCCCAGAAAATTCATTTTATAAGACAAGCCGGAGCTTATAATTACAGGGGTTCCACTCAACCTCATATGTTTAGACGGGAAATAAAAATGGTTACAATTTGATTCGTTGAACAGAAATGCGAAATCTAATAGTTCGTTCATAGGCAAAAAGAAACGTTGCAAATTGTAGAAGTTGAACCGAAAGTGATTAAGAAGAGTGGCTTGTGGCATACGAGCATCAAACAGTCATGCGCGTTGAGGCAGCTTTTTGACAAAGTATACACTAAATACCGACGTACACACGGCTTGCCACGTTATGCAACCAGTTCAAATAAAGGAACCTAGAAAAAGTATTCCTACTGAGTGCCCACGTGAGGAATATGCAAGCACTTCCTCCCCACAAATGTGCTACTAATTCCTCAGGTGGTTAGGTTTCATATCCGTTTCATTTTACGTTTGCTGATTTTGCTTAAAATAAGTTAGAAACAGAAGTTTGTCGTTCAATGCAGCTTGTACATATTATCTATTATTATATTCGACCTAACATTAAATCACTTCAGTTGTGTTCCACTTGCTCATTTTTTAAGCAGATGAGCCATAACTGAAATTTATAGCCGAATGTTGACTTTTGTGCGCGTGAAACTTGGGTCATTTGTTTTGATTGACAAAGTAGACGGTACCTTGTAAATGCCCTCAGATTTCGTGCAACCTATAAGTATGCATACAATAATGAAACCCAAGGACTAGGACAAGAAGATGCAATATTATTTTAAGGAACGTTGCCTGATATGCTACCACAAAATCTTTTCCAGATGAGCCAATGAGACAAGTGTGCTGATTGCGATAACCTGTTTAGCGAGAAATAAATGAGTTATCGTATCGATCACTGGGTTTTACAAACTTTATTGGCAATTACCTTAGAAGTGTGTTAAAAACTGCTATGTTATTCATAAATAGTTCTCATGACGAGTGATACATCATTCGCGTGATACAAGTGTTCAGAAGTCAAAGAGAAGTTTTGCCACCAATTTCATAAGTACTGTAGACTTCAGTTTCTGGGCTTCAAAAACTCATCTTGAGTAACTATGCCGGCAGAGTTTAAACCTAAACACTAGCCTTCGTGTTTGCAAAACCAATAGCGTGATAACACTCCACTGTAATCACTTGAGGCATGACTAAGCCAATGCAATTAGAAATTCAGCCGCAATCGTAAGTGAGTAGCTCCTCTCGTTTTTCTACTACCATTGAAACAGGCCGCAAAACATTTCATATCCTTCCCGACTGACATTCGAAAAATTGATGGCTGCAGCTGAGTGACAACTACTATTAGCGGACGTTTCACCAACCAAAGTAAATTTAATCGTTCCCTGTTTCGTTGTCAGACCTTCCTCTAGAATGCTATGGGCTTTTGGCCCTTGTCAGTTATATATATTTGGCGACCTACCTTATTGCTGTGTTGAACAGTTTCGAACTAAATACAATCAACTTATCCCTGGCTAGACTGTATGCGCCATCTACAACTTCCAGCAACGTAATTGTAGATAACAGACGTGTCATGATATGAGACGTATTGCATTGTACTACTGACTCTTTATATTTTACGAAGAAACGCTGACTTCGTTCAAGCCAGATTAAATGTGCTCCAAAACAACCTGAACAGGAATGACTCGGTTGGATAACATAATCATTGTGCCGTTATGCTGTTAGGAAGCATCTGTCAGTGATAACTCCATACACCTGATATCACAGTTTTAAATATATAAATATTCTTGAGCTTTTATGTATACTTCCGTTAGTCATTCCCGTGTTTTTACTCTCCAGTACTGTGATCCGCTCACCTAATTTCACTATGCGCTGCAAATTTAATTATCGCAGGTACTTTGAACTTAACGACATAGGTTAAACTTAGGGCTATGCTAGGAAGTAAGACAGCAGCTTGGACATCATCCAAAATTCCACTAAACAAATAAAATTGGAAAACCTCAATAACAACTCGTTGAAGTTGTGTAATATTCATTTAATATCTTGAGGGTTAGTCACCAAATAGAAAACAATGCCTCACCTGTCTATATTCTGGTCCATGCTAATTAACTGGCGTGTTTAGAAGATCACTTATTTCGTAAAGGAATCTTAACGAGGATTTTCTGCCTAAGTTTCCATTGTAATTGAGATAATGGTAGCAGCGTTTTGTGGAGCCTGATCTGCAGAACCTACAGACCTTCAATAGCAGCTCCGTCTATGTAGAGATAAATTCATTGGCAGAAA
Organism: Paragonimus kellicotti; assembly: GCA_014220965.1. Classification (NCBI taxonomy): domain Eukaryota; kingdom Metazoa; phylum Platyhelminthes; class Trematoda; order Plagiorchiida; family Troglotrematidae; genus Paragonimus; species Paragonimus kellicotti. Next base: position 88,105 of record LOND01000050.1, read on the forward strand.
AGTAATATTCTGTAAGTCAATGCAATAATTACTTCCTCAGCGGTCTTGTAACAGTTAAAATAGTGATAGACAGAAACACCTCAGACATAAGTAATCCCTGTCAATAAGTAATGTTCTTTAACCCCATAAAGATTTGTAAAATTTGAGACACAAAGGAAAAACTCAGAGGTAGCGTTAACTCGCTTGAATAAAACTGCAATATCCAAAACGTCACGTGTTCTATTTCTAGGAGAATAACATTCTAAGCAGTGGTACGATCGAGATAAGCTAGATCAGGAGGACTAGCACACATGTTTCCGATATTTCACCATCAAGTGCGTGCATATTTTTGGGTCAGTCTATTACACGTTGCTTTTTGCATGGTTCAGTAATGTCAATTGTGGTTTTTGGCTAGGTGGGCCGGGAAGGACTTGCCAATTTTAACAGATCGGTATAACTAATGACTGACACGTGAGGCTAGGAGCACGAACAATCCTCTTTTGTGCGCACAGCCTCGAACCACATTCAGTTTTCAATATTTTCAGCCTTTTGTCCGCAGACTTCGGTTGACCAAGAGTTTCTGGACGACTGTGTGCAATTCGACCACGGTAACTACGTGATTTACGTCTGTTAGCCGAGTGGTACTAACACGTGTTATCCATTTTCTCACCCTCGATTCTAACCAGGCAACTCAGCGTTGTGCTACTGTTCCGGAGATCTTGTGTCATCTGACGCATAACATATTCTGCCGTAGAACTACAGGTTTGGAAACGCATGAGCAGTCTATGAGATCGAACGGTGAATTCGTCCGTTTGGTAGAGGAGCCGGAATGGACAGGCGGTAAACCATGGATAAAGGTCAGCAGCTGTTACTTTAAGATACCGTTCAAATCGACCAAATCTTTTAACTCTCTTAGGTCTAAGTGCTGCGCCGTTTTAAGATGGGCGTTCAGCAAACTTTTATCATTTTGTGTTAGTGAAAAATTTCAGTTGTTGTTTCAACGTGATACAAAATAGCTGACACACAAAAAAACTTCAAAATATAACAACGTATTATGAATAACCTCTTCGCAGGTAGGACCGTCCAATACCAAAACTTAAGAAACAAAGTCTGGGAGCACAGAACCAGATGACCGAGTCTCCTTCAAACATTTGTTTTATCTGCATTGAAAGCTGAATTCAGGAGTCTTTTAATGAAGGTTGTTTGTCACATAATACTGAAAGAATCTTGGCTGGTAAAAATCGTTTAAATTCTACTGGTTGTAATCGATTGACCTACCTATACCAAGCATAAAAGATTTGAAACTGTTACCGAGTCCGATAAGCAGCCAGTGATTTTTTAGTTTAAATTAAACATCACCCTCAGTTAGCCCCAGCTGTTGCAGCCCAATGAAATTTAGACGGGTTCTTTTTGAACAGAAACACTATGCTTGAGTTTCGCTTTTGTTGCATTTCGTCGGAAGTACATATCCTCGATACTCCCACATTAAAACTCCGGCCACGCTTTTATGAGGCAGCCATGATTTCCACTGCATTATTTGCCTTATATTAAGCGCGGCTGAGTTATCCTACGAACAAGACCAGTCTAATTTGCGTGTCAGTGATGGTTAGATTGCTCTGTTACCATGGGAAAAAAGTAGCAACTGTTTTGTTATCTACCGTCAGTAACCTAATTATTAGGGTTTTTTCTCAGGTTGAAATCACGAAAGTTATTGAACATGCCGAACAACATTTTGATTGCTGAGCACGCTCGGAGTAGTTGGTATCTCTCGCATTCTTCTAAACTAACGACGAGTGTTAGCTTGAGTATACCCTGGTTATCTTGATTCATTTCGAAAGTAACTGACTTCGATAGGGACTCCGAAATTCCGGTCCCAGTGAGTGCTCATTCGAATAGCTTAGGGAATGTCTTGCTGAACGTAGGCTCAAGGTCAATGCAAATGGACAGCCAACAGCGACGTTCCGTAAAGATTTATTTTAAAACCTTTGTTGTCCACTCTTCGTTTATGCTCCGCCTAGCATAGTCAAACCATCTTCGCAGTGAGTCAAAACTATATCGAGCTGTAGGGCTGAAAATGGCTGTTTCCTGAAATAAATTTAAAAAGAGAAGTACAAAACAGCAGGCTGCACGATTTGTTGCCTGGCAAGTTTCGCTGCATCCAATGAGATACTTACTACAGTACTGGTGTTCGTTTACCAGGATCAAACAAGGTCGTGGAAACAAACGCAAGTTCATACACACAAACACAAGTTACGCACAAACGAGCAATGAACTTATTCATTTGTCGCAGCAGCTTTAGAGTGACGACCATGATTTTCTGTTGTTAGATGAGTACTTATCATTTGTAACTAGCAAAAGCCTCATCTAACTGAAACAGTGTTTGATTGTTGATTACGCAAATGAATTTGAACTAATCAGTCGTGATTACTTTGTCCAGAGATCAACAGTTGTCTTGAGACCAAATATTCCGGCTGCTTACGTTGCACTGGTTGTACAATAACACTTGTAGAACATCCAGATAATATGGAAGCCTAACGAAACTTTTGAAAGACCTAAACTAGCGGCTCGTAGAAGGCATCTTGTTGTTCACTGCCAGCATGCGCAAACTTTGCTAGTTCTCCAGTAAAATTGCGCTAATTAATGTTTTGGTGACGCCGAACTGGTCTTATTTACACGTAGAGACTCATACAGACAATTTGAGATTTTTTGCAAGTTACGCAATCGTTGCATCCCTCAAAAATAATTTGCAGAACCATTCATCCTGAAATCGTTTTCACCATTTACGCCCCCTTACTTCGTTCACCCTTGGAATCGGACGTAACGATCTATCGCCCCATTTGATACGTATTGAAAGTGTTCAGAGACGGTCACTAGAGGAGTTATAGCATACAGGTCATCTATTCAGACGGACTGATAGCAATAGATCACTTATCAGTGAAATAAAGGTGCCTCAGAGAAGACCTAAGTCATGCCCACAAACATTCTTGCCCGAAGTCATCCTCCGAGAAGTCTCTCACGCCCAAAGGATCATTCTCTCAGATTGATTATGGAACCGGCAGGTTGTTCTGTAGACGGAAATGCTTTGTGATTAGGATCTGTTCATACTGCTTACTGCATATTGGTTGAACATTTTATAATTCCACTCGATCAGCACACGTTAAAGATAACGTGCGCTGCCAATTTCCCATCCGCCCTCCTAGCTCACTCCCAGAAGTGCATATTGACGGTATATCATTTTACTGTGTTTCATTGTTCGTTACCGATATAACTGCACATTAATGGCCCTAGCCACGTATCAATTTGTTCACTTACATTCACATCGTCATTGTGCTTACATCAACTTAAAATTTATCGACCTACAAAGAAACAGGAACACACAAACGAACATATTTCTCGTGCCTGTAACAATTTATGAACGTGTACCTATTCTTTCGAGGAGGACCGGTCCAAAGCGTTTACTTGAATGATAAGTTTGTGCTCACATACATAAGATGTACATTTATTAAACATATAACGTCGCAACCATTAATTGGTCATCAAAACATTGTGCATCCAGTCGGAAGGATTGAAAAATTATAACTGAAGTGAGAAATATGACCATAGGTTTGTAAAACGAAATTAGGAGGATGACATTCACGCAGTTTCAACAGCACTCGAACAGTTACGTTTGAATTGTCTTGCCCGCCACAAGGGTAACGAAGTGGTGGTAGTCACACAAGCCTTAAAACAAGATGGATGAAATTGAGCTGCGGCTGGAACAAGGATATGCTTAACCGCACCTCTGTAAAAAAAAGTTCGCGTGAAACTTCTCACAACGAAAACCGTGAGGAAACGTAGTTTGATGAGTGTTGTTTAGCCTGCAAGAAACAGAACTTCCTATGGACGCTTTAACGACCGTTTCACAATTCTTAAGGTAAACCACTTTGGCGAGATACTTTAATACTACTGCAATCTGACCCTTTCGTAATAATTTCGATGTTGAAAATTTTGACGTTGTCTCACGCTAATCTGGACTTTGAAATGAGATATGGCAAGAGGCTAAAGTGTAAATAAGTGTGTGTATCCCGTGCAGGTTCTCATGACGTTCTCAGAAAAGTGTGAAATTTGTTTTTTACAAGCTTTCGTGAAAGATAACTTTCGTCTGTCTGAAATTCAAGTTGATCCTCACAGTTTGAAATCGTCAAGAAAACTCGTATTCTATACATAACGTGTATTTTAAACAGTGTATGGATGGTGAACATGAAGCAGTAATACGAAACAGTATCTTACGATTGTAAAACAGGCTAGTCAACCAAACCTTCTACAATCAACTGATCACATTCATAACCCTGTTTGAGTGGAATAACGGCAAAGTATTACAACCGTTCGTGGTGTACAATACTGAAGTATACTGTGAACGATCTGTCAGAATTCACAGGCATGCATTATTGTCTTATAATGAGCACTTACTTTGCTAACTTCACTCGGCACAATGCACTCCACCAATTTGCAAAGGAACATCTGCAATTCGTCTCCGTCTATTAATCCATTCCCTTGAAGATAGTGGAAAAAATGATGCATGTAAATATACTCCAAGGTTTAAAGTATAAACAAGTTACTGGAAGATCGGTTATTTAATCGGATAGTCGCTTGAACGTACTGTTGTGTGGTATCAAATACTTAGTTCTATTGTCTTGAGATATAATCGAATAACTCTTTCCAATGTAAAAATCCGGTACCGGCGAAATGAGAAATGCAAATTTTAGTGACAGTTCTTTTTAGTTTAAAGACATATATGGGATGCTATGCAATTTAACCCAAGAAATAGGAAGAATTAGTTGACCTGAAAACAAATTACAACAGGTTAAATTAAGATTCAGAGTTTTTTACCTGAGTCGAGTGATAATTTCCACTTTGAATAAATTTCAAAAATTCCTATTTTTTAACTAGTTCTGATGAATATGATAGAGTTTTTCAGTCCATTCATGATACAGCAACCTCTTTTACGCCATAATTGACCTAATGTAAAATTTTGCCGCTTTTTTGAAGTCTGAAAGCAAATTCACTGCACTACTATATCTAAACTTCAGGCTGTCGAACAACAGAAATAAAACCATTATCTAGTAATTCCCAGTTCATCTTTAAGACGGGTTGTTATTAAGCTTGTATTTGTGCCGTCAACAAGAAAGAGAGGTTTTCGTTTAAATAGATTCGTGTACACAAGTTACTGTTGTCACTACCCTATGCCAAAATAGAACTGACATTTAAATGTTCACTCTCAAACGTACACAGTACTAATGGGAGTATCGGCTCTGATTATACTTGTCATGCAGAAACAGCCGAAAAATAGTGAACTTGCAACATTTGTGGAACGATACGAAGGAGTCACTCACTTGACTACATATCTAACGCAAAGCCGTTGCGAAGGGACGACCTAAACATCTGTTTTGACCTGGATTCGAATCCTCGCTTGATTATCTCTGCCCAGCAAATCGAACTAATTAGAAACCTCTATACCTAGTGTTGAAGCGAAATCGAGCGTCCAGTAAAATGTGCATAAGCATAGGGATGCGCGTAATCGGGGAATGGAATGTAAGGAGATCTAGTAAGAACTGGTGTTTGGCTTTAAGCTTTCGAATTATAACTAATGTTACCGGCGCTCTCTCCGATATACCCCAATACGAGTACTAGAAGCAGATAAATTATTTTATTAGCTGTCGAATGCCGTTAACTAATTAGAGTAAACAGACCGAGGACAATATGGGCACAAGTTCCGGCCTAATAGGCAGTAGTTTTAACATCTTACCTGAACAACGGTACTTCTGTTCTGAGTCTAATTATAAGTTTGTCACATCGTTCCCGATCAACACCACTAGTGGTGCATGAGATCAAATTGCTTTACAAAATGAATTTTAATTATACAAATTTCATCGGTTGACTGCGTTTTGCTTCACATCACTTTTTCGTGGAATGTTACTTTGAAAGACCAGCTAATCATTGCCAGTGTGTACGGGTTTACTGTTGGACACACCGTTTTTTAATACTTTATTATGCTCACAACCCAGATAAATGACCAGTTCTAGTTGAAAAGTTGAACACAAAAGAGAAATGGCTGACAGTACACTATCTACGCCCGAATGATTTCGCTGCGTTTCCTGCTATTGAGATGAGTATGAAATTCTGAATCACGGAACAACCAAAAATTGATCAAAGTTTGAAGAGTAGTCGGATGCTACTTGAGACTCTTCAACGCCATAAATAATGCTTACTTTGTGTAAAAACTGGGTGGTAATGCTCAAGTGCGGTTGACTGTTCGGACTAATAGCGAGATACACGTTTTTTAAGGTAGTGTTTTTAATGAGATACCAATGCTATTGACAAAGCAAACGCCACCGCTAACAAATTTCAACATTCTCAACGTCACAAAGATGCTTGGTTATTGCTAGAAGAAGGGATTCATAACAATTATGAACGATTCATTTTGGTTCAAGTTTCGGAAGCATGACCAGTTCGCACTAAATATCTAAACAGAGAATTTTCTTCACTAACAACAGCGCAACTGTTCATCAGCCTGCACCGATAAAGTTCACAGAAGCGCAATCAACTGATCTAGTAAAAAATTTGCAGCTTTTAAATGTTGACTCATGTATATCGTGAGCAGTTTGAGCGTCTGTCACAACAGGCTTTATTCAAACAGACCGTCAGTAGTTGAACAAGACTATGTGGCGATTCGCGAAACGGTGCGGTTAAAAGTATGTGGTCCATGACCTTCCAAGTAGGTAAAGTGGGTAGATGTCGCTTACCATGTTGGAAACCACGCGACTATTCTAATGGTGCACTAAAACAATCACCCAACAGGGCAATTTGTTGTAGTCTACAGCATTCTTCTATCTACAACTCCGCTCATGATCTGTATTATTCATTCCAGTTTCCTTATTTTTTATCCCATAATTGTCTCTTCCTCCTTAAAAATTCTTTTTGACCGTTTTGGTACGCGACAGCCGAAGCCAAAACGCCATTTTGCGGGACTCATGAATGTATCTGAATGGATGAAAGAGTCGCCAGACATTGCTTCGTAGTTGATAACATGCTCATTGGCTAATTGCTTTATGCTCGCCTAACAGTGTTTTGGATCCAGTTTAGTATGGGTTCGTAACCTCTGGTTCTAAGCTAGCTGTCAGTTCTCTCCAGATAGGTTAGACCTTATCGAAGTTTGCACCAATACGTTAAGCTTGATATGGTTTACTGAGATTTTAGAATGACTGGAGACGTGGTGCTTCTGACTGTCCTGTATACAGCCGACGGTTTCGGAGAGAAGAATGCAGGGATGACAGCTCACTTCAAAAACTGTTCAACTACTTAACGTAACACCTTAGTTGAAACGGAATTTTGAAACTATTGTTTTTATTAATTAAAGGTTGCGGATTACTGTGCACATTAGTGGCGCTAAACATACAGATCCTTTTGGGTAATCTTTGGCGAGAGTATATTTTGTTCCAGATGACATATTTTGTCACTTTTGAAATATCTACATTATCTGATTACACAGTGTGCGTCTGAGTGTACTTTCGCGCGTTATTTGAGCAAAGCTATCAACGTGTGTGTACTGGCTGCTCCGGCCTTGCTTTCGGTGGATAACATTGCACAGATACACTCATTCTGTTAAAATCTGGAAACGTCCAACGTGCAACGTATGTCTAGGCGAGATAAATTAATGCGCCCAGCAAATCTTTTGCTTGGGATTAATAATACTTTACGAAAACAGCATTGGCAAATTCTCTATGAGTCTTCAGGCTGTCTAATTTGTTACGTGCTCAATTAACTGGCTTAGCCACGCTAATATTTTCCGTGATCAGACACTTCGGTTGCCTAATGTCACCCAACCAACTTGGCGATAAGCAATGCGCTGAGAGAGTAAACTAACAGTGAACAACCACGGATTTTTTCGTAGGCTTTCTCGAACTGCCATCTTGATCATGCTTAGGTTAAAAGATATCCTAACATATTATATTATTAATATATCATATTATCCTCCTGTAATTACACACTTAAACAACATCGCAATGTTACAAGAATATATATTTTTCTCACATGCTTATCTGCTGTCAATGATATGTCCCAGTTGCCAAATTCGATTCAGATTTCGTATGTTTTTCAAAGGTTATGAAAAAATGTTTTCCTAAATGTCCGAGAGTACTTTTCGCACAGTAAGCGCCGCACTTATTCCTTTCTTTTCATCACATAATATTTTGATGTCTAGATCAGCGCTGCAATGTCCACAGAGAGAACACCAGTCCTTATTTGTCGACCTCAGCACATTCAAGTTTAACATGCTTGCAAACGGATTTTTTTAAATACGCCCACGTTTACAACCTGCAAAATACTTTATCCATTCTGGTTGGTATGCACATTGCTTTCCAGTAGTTGCACAAAATAGTGTGTTTCGACACATTTTAGATGTAGTGGGTCCCTTTTAATTTAACCTACATAACAGAGTATACAAACTAGAGAGCGTCTACATTTTATTGCCAATTTCACATTCAGCTGGAATTTGCGAGCAACACCTTCTAAACAAAAGTGTTAATCTCGAGTCAGAGCTCGCCAATATTGCACGACCTTGTCACAACCGAGATTTGAACTCTGACCAAAGTTTTTATGCGGCAAGACTGTTGACCACTATGTCATTCATGTCCCAGTAGGCACCTACCAAATTATTCTGATTACACAGTCAGCCAGCCTAGTTTGTGAATAACGCATCGATCAAATGTAAGTTATATTCGATTTATACAGAAATCCTTCCATACCTTTCAATAAAACACTTTTAGCTATCGAAAATGCTTCTCCTACGAGAACAAAACGACGCATCCTAGACTTTTGTAAATGAGTGGATGTACTATTTTTATCGTTGTGTTTTCGCCGTTGTACTTCGCACGCACCAGAAGGTATTAGTACAAACCTCGAAGAAAACATAAAGAAGGCGCACAAATGTAGTAAAAATGAACGTTTGATCAGTTTTGTAATTTGAAAGTAGCAAAGCCAATATCGTTTTCTCATCATAGGAGTGGATATGTCTTTATCTGAAAACAAAGTTCAGAATCAGGTACAACATGATAGATGAGTGTTAATATAATTGAGTCACACTTTCAGAACCATAACAATGCAGAGGAATTTTCAGGGCAAACCTCCAAAAACCCTTGGGGACTTTTTAAAAACTTAAAAGTTTTGTGATGTCGGCGTTCACTTAATGACATTCACACTAACAAACCAAGAAAATACTCCACCACGGAATATGAAGTAAATGCTTGTTTGTTTTTTCTTTTTTTCAAAAGCCTGCGAAATACGAATTTTATGAAAATGTTGATCAGTTCTATAATAAAAAACTGGGTGTGCCTCTTTGATTGTACAAGTTTCTTCTTTACCTTAGTATATAGTAAACTACGGATTGATGCCAAATTTCTGGTTATAGGTAAACTATTTCGGCTGCAACATAATCGCGGTATCAATTAGTTTCACCATAATGAACAGAACTGCAATGAGACCCGATGCCGGAGTATGCTTCTGCTGTAATGTGTTTAGAGTCACCCTTATCAATAACGCTGATCTTTGAAGATATGTTTACTATTTTTTCGACAGGTCATTTTTGTGAACCGTGTGAAGCCTAATGCCTTCGATGATTTGCTCAAATGTAATTAGTTTTCTGATAGTGCCTTAATAAGCATAAATAAAAACCAAACAGGACCAAATTCATTCGCGGATACTGCTTGCTTCATACTTTCGGCCAACCTTCTGAGGGGCATCTAACAACTTTTATTCATGCGGCTTTTATTAGACACTTAAAGTTGACTACGACCAGTTACAACAGAGTTGAGATAGATCGGGTGCTGACTGCATTACTAACTTCGCAGGCAAGCCGAAATGTAAACCGTAAGTTGGAAGTGAATACAAACCATCCAGGAGACTTCGAGAAGCGATAATTTTAGTTAGGTCTGTTAAAGTTAGATCGGCAATTTGAAGCTTCACGAACTGCACATGCACCAGTCGCCAGTTAAGCTTGGCTATCATTGTCGAAACATACTGGATTGTTGAAGACTGCGTTGTCATTTCAAATTTAACTGTTTGCGATACTTTGTTGCTTAATAAACTTTAACCGATCCTTCTAAATACGTCATTGGCAGTTGGTAAGCATTTGTAACAAGGCTGCTGTCAGTACCTTCGACCTTTATGGTTATTAGTACTGCTTTTTAGCCAGGCGATTTTGAGGAGTTCATTATCACGGGTTACTTAGTTGTTTAATCCACACCACGGAAGCCGAAAAAGGCAACGTCGAACCGCTCATCGGATTGGTGAAATGAAACTTCCGCTTACAACATGCACGTCAATTGTACTAATAATTTGTTATGCCGTCTGCAGTTGGCAAATAACAAGACACACAACGTCAATCGATATACTTAGATGAGAGCTACTAAGACGAAGCAGTACGGTTCAGATACAGCGGTACTTAACTTGACGACGATCAGTTAACCGAATCGATCGTGGTTAATGCATACGTGATATTTTTCCATCGCAACTTGATGTTCCTTGAAGAATGTCTTGTATCGATCCCATTCTACATTCCAACTCTTTTTCTACCTAAAGGGTGCCAATTATATCTGAGTCAAACAGAAATGTCGATCGTTTAACTTGTGTTACAAATTCGTGAAATATAATTGTAAACTACAAACCTTAAGCTGTGGATAAGAAAACTTTTCACGTGACGTATTCAAGAAGGAATGCTTAATTTGGTCGACTCAGTTCGAAGAGTTTGGCATCTACAGAAGTGAATTGGGAGCATCTTTGTTCTGGTTACTTAGCAACCAGATCACTCCGGGCAACCCGTATGAAAAACAGAACGGTTACATTCTTATTGTGAAATCTAACATGTTACAGTCCAACACGCAACTTACTTGTGCATGGTCGAAATATCAAAACATCACCTTCAACAGGGCAACGCCTTATTACTTAACAAAATAAATGGGCCACATAGTGGCATGACGCGACACAAAAAAGTAATTCCCAGTCCTTTCCTTGTAATGAGCGAACAGTTGAATTTATCAGTTAATCCTGAATTTTTTACGTTCTTCTAAAAAGTGTGTAATTACCACATTCTCACAGCTTACTTTAAAAAGCGTTCGTGAGGAAGAATAACAGCTGAGATCCATTGCCCAGAACTGTCCGTCATTTAAAACAGAACTCGGTTTTTACTTATTTCGAAATGATAGACCGATGAAGCCGTTCACAAGTTTTACCAGAAAGTCACGCTTTTAAAAATATCTTTATTTTAATAGACTCATCCAAGTATCATTAATAATTGGATGATTAACAAATATTATCATTTTACTCGGTTTATATTCATCTCCGCATTCCGAAATAAATGTCGTCTCTGTTTGAGCACATTTGTATGGCAGAGATTTTGACCACGTATTTATAACTGCCGATCAATTAGTCTAATAAACAAGACTTGAGGTGGCGCGATTAAAACGAATGTTTTAGCTTAACGTCGTCCCGCTGATTGGGTGGGTTTAAGTTATTTTCCCGGTTTTATGCCATTTTATGACAGGGAACGTTTAGAATTTGTGAAATTGAATTTTTCGTTCACCTAGCGATTAAGAATTCGTTTGGCTGCATGGTGAGTGTTGAAAGGTCCTCATCGATTACATTAAATGAATTACTTCGGTGTGTGGATAGTTTCCACTTCAAGGATATGCAAAAGTGTAGAACATACTAGGTTACTAGTTGACACGAGATAAATATATAAGCGTACCAATCGGCTTTTATGCGGTCGACACTGGCGCTCAGTTTTCATTTAACGCTTTACTACCGGTCCAGTTTTTGTGTAATCACCAGGCATTGCTAACTTCGGTGAGCTACATGTTGACAAACTTCATGTTATCAGACTAACCTTCTGTTTACGTGATTTCACGTCTAACAAACATCTTGTATAGTGTTACACTCGTTTCATTACAAGAGACGCCCATGAAATGGTACGTTTTAAGAAGCAGTCCGCAAAACATGATATGATAGTAATGAGCGTTACTTAACACTGATCTCTTTCGGGTTCGTCATATCAATATAGAATTGCAAGTATGCTTAATAGCTGCTTACAAGGCAGGCATCCCGATGTGGTTAAGGATTGTACCCATACGTCAGCGTTGCGAATTTTTACCCTGTTATTACTAATAAGTATAACTAAATGAAAAATGAAATGGACAGAACAAAGTGCCTGGTTGTGAATATATCTATGAACCCAGAAACGCAGTTAATTTACCTTCGGTGTGGACTGGTCATTTTTGAGACAGTGAAATTACTTTGTTTGGCCGCAAACAAAATCTGTAAACATAAACAAATATCTTACTTTCAACAAATTAGCGGCCTTTTATTCGGTTGTTATTTCTATAAATTCAAGACAAATCGTCTTTATGAAGTAAACCGTTCACTGTACGTTGGACTCTTTTCCTTCTATTCTGCTTAACTTGGGCATAAAGCTCAGCAAATTGACAATTATATGCGTGCACATTAGACTGTTAGAAGGGCAAAAATTTGCTTTCTAATCTAACGGGAAGGTTTCAGTAACCTTTTTATGATATCAGGCATTCAATATTTATAAACGTGGATGTGTGAAAATTTACGAATTTATACGTAAAATAACAATCTTAAGTAGCATCGCTTTAAAGTCAACAGTCAAGTGCAGTGTAGAAAATTTCAAAATATGAATGAACTGATTACGGTTGCTGAGGTATCAGCCAGAGGAAGTAAACAGTAAAAAAGTGGCTTCAATCTTGAACTTGGCGATAACAAGCGCCGCAAATTTTTAAACTAGGCGGAAAAAGCTATTCAGTCGAAAATGGGTTATGTTAGTCGCTTGATTACAATCACTTTGAGGTTGGGAATTTGGACTCATTGTTGTCTCAATTAATCAAAATCACTCCACCCCACGATGTCCTTTAATCCCGTTTCAGCTCACCTGATAAAGACAGCAGTGTGCAGAATCAAAGCAATGAACTTCCGCTATCAGCCAAAACTTCTGCAAGTTAAGTAACCCGTCATATGAACATCGCATGAAGGATTAAAAGTGAGTTCTCCGGCAGTGAAAATTGATAGAAATTGGTACGGAAGAAATTGTTGATAGTTCTTCAATGTCTAACAAAAAGTTAAAGGACTAACACTAGCGGATGCATTTCGTATTTGCTGTTCTGTATTAAACAATCAGTAACACGGACATCTTTTAATTTCACATCAACAGTACTTGGGAAGAGTGTACAAACAAGGAAACGAAAAACAATAACATCCACGGCAGCCTAGGGTTAACAAATAGTTGTGTACACACAACACAGGTTTGAACCGGTTTATCGCGACGGCTTCAGCAAATTTTAGGAACCGTGGGTTGTGGTGGCGCATTATGATGGTGAAGGCTGAGGTCAAGTCCACGTTGTGGCCAGTTGACAGGATGTGTCGTCCGATCGACGAAGCTGGGGCTTACGATTCTCTGTGACTACAATGTCCGGTTTTGAGACCTGTTTGTGAACCCACTTAGGTACATGTTCCTTCATTCTTGAGGTCAATGATCTATCGGTTCTGCCTATGTAACTTTCTCCGCAGTTACATGAAATTGGTAAACACAGTGTGATTTGGCGCCAGTGAGTTGACTTTTGATTCTAGTCACAGACCATCTGCCAGCCGGATTAAAATCCTCAATTCGGTGGCATTATATGTCCGATTCAACGGAGAGGCAATTCGCTGGGTTGTCTGCAACGTCACCTTATCCCCTTTGAGTGGTGGCTCGAAATAGTTTTCGTTGTTCGTTCCCTTGTTTGTAACCACCCAAGTACTGTAGGTGTTAAATTAAAGATTTTCGTATTACCGATTATATGTTATTGACAAGCCAACACGAAATGCCAACATCTACTAGTGTTCGTCTTCTAACATTTTGTTCAAATTGCTGAAGGGATACAACTGCTCCTCAACTACCTTACGCCGTGCAGGTAGCCAATTCTAATTACCCGTCAGCTTGACTCACACGGTCTTGTCTTTTATTTGTTGGTCTGCATTGATACAAAAGATAGCATTACGGTTATATTTTATCTATCTTTTAATGCATGAGATGGAATGAGGAGCTCAACACAGTATCACGGTAGTAACAACCTTCCAGGCCAACCAGTGGTAACAATTCACAACTTGTATTTTTGTCACATAATTATAAAGCACTAAGTGTTACAGCAGAGTTGCAGTTTTAGAGCTCATTCTCGTTATTTGCCAGAATTTTATAGTGTTTGCAGATGATCTATTTTCAAGACGGAATGACGTTACGGCGTTTACGAATGTCTTCAGTTGAAGTTCATTCTTGTTCCTTCAGTAAGTACTACTGGAAAGCTCATTAAGCAGCAAGTGACCGTCCATTCTACGTGTGAAGTTTTTAATATAAACAAAATCCCACGGTACCTGGATAAGTTGCTGCTGCAGTGGTCGTGCAGAATACACTTACGCTGCACTTAAATAAAGTGTTAAGCATTAGGCATGTACACAACCATCAAGTTGGCTATAAGCTATTCTAAAATATATTGTCTTTGCATTCCAAGTCATCAGTAATAGTAACCAGTTTGTGGCTTAACGTTATGGTACCCAGTTCATTAAGGATTCAAACAGATATGCTGGACTAATCTGGAGAATTTGAGCTGGACATCACAACTGATCAAAGCTCTAATAAGTACGTCAGCATTGCAGCCAGCCTGTTTCGAAAAGAATAAGGTTATTCGAACTCCGCTCTTGTCAGAGCTCGCTGGTAGTGCATATTTCCGTCACAACAAAGATTTAAACTTTGACAACGTTCTCCTGAGAAAACCCTGCTGACAATTGAGTCGCTAACCACACATTATGTACGACCGAATTATCAGATACGGATGCTTTGTCACATTTGCTTGGATGTGGTACATAAATTCCTCAACCACTTCGAGAAGAAACGTAATAATCATCCTGCCAGAGATACTTGCATACGATATTTCGATCATATTTAATGTGACCTCCAAGATGCTGTTGCCACTACGAATGTTTCATGAAACCAAGAGCGGACTTCACATTCCGTCAACTAATCGTCAACGCAGCTAAACTCGTGCGTCCCTGTGTGCACTAAAAACAGTGTTATGGGGCAACTTCTGCAAGCGGTGGATACAGTTGATTTGTAGACACTTATTACGGTTATAACCAGTAAGGTTGGGTGAATTGCATTTGACGATTACGACAAACCTGATACATCAAATGTTCGTTTGAAATTCGAGTGCTGATGCTGAACAGTTTGACGCAACTAGCCGCTGCCTCCAGTTTTACCTGGGTGGTTTAAAACATAAAATATTTGAAAAAATTCTCCCTTATTACATGTGTCAAGGAGCAACCTTCTACTTCTCTCTAATTTTAAATGTTTCATTAGGAAATACTCCTCTTCACTTGTTTTTCATTCAGACGCCCTTCAGGATGCAATTCTTTTTATCTGTTTGTCTCGACCTAAGGTGAAAAATTTGCGGTTAAAAGGAATATTTCGCGCGAAAGTGTGCAAATAATAGCATTCCTGATCATGAAGACTAGTTTCTGTGAATTTGCTAGTAAGTTAATCGCACGCTTCCATTGCTAAGTAGGTCCGGTAGCACTGCCACTATATTTCTTCTTGAAGAGACAACCAGGCAACTGCTTCGTGTTGGTTATCTTTAAAAAAGGCAAAAATATTGAGCTCTCTGGATTCCAATTTTTAGTATTGCGTAACTTACCCAGTTCCACTGGTTGAAGTGTTTGCAGTAGTGCTAAAAGATATCTATTTTTAGTCCTGAAGTTATCTTCAGCTTGAGCAAGGTAATCTTCAGTTGTTAAACGCATGTTGGTCACCGCAATCAGTGTTGCACTTAAGTTAATTTCGTTTATTTCCGATGAAAATGCAAACATTTCCAAGTTCCATGAATCAATCTTTGTAATTTTGTTCACGATTATTGCATCTATCTGAGTATGATATTGTTTTGCAACGATAATTCTTGTAGGGAGTGTGCTTCCAAAAATCTGTCCGATATAAAATAACGTCTTGTACTTTAAAAAAC
The DNA here is from genome assembly GCA_014220965.1 of Paragonimus kellicotti. NCBI lineage: Eukaryota > Metazoa > Platyhelminthes > Trematoda > Plagiorchiida > Troglotrematidae > Paragonimus > Paragonimus kellicotti. Next base: position 104,175 of record LOND01000050.1, read on the forward strand.
CTCCCTGTTTCTTTAGCCAAAACCGGTCATATTGTATTCCCCACTTCAATTCTCCTGCTTCTACCGTGTTGTCACCACAAACTTGTAATGCAGCACCCTGGTTGGTAGATTTGGAACCACTCATTAAGACTAAGGCCCGCAATTGCATTTCGGCTCTCAAACGTAATAGGGCTTCCGGCACAGA
>LOND01000050.1:104749-145190 GCA_014220965.1 Paragonimus kellicotti
CTGTCCATTTTCACCATTTTTGATTTTGTCATAGACGAAATAATGGAAGACTGTCTGCGGCACTCGCAAAATGCCAGCGTGGACCTCCTACCTGGTGGAAAGACTGACTGATCTTGATTATGCTGACGATAAGGTATTGCTGTTCGACAACTTTCAAGCAGTACGAACAACGCTAAACGCTATTCCGCGTTCTGTTAAGTACTTCGGAACGCTCTTTTCGGTTTCAAGGTGCCTCTGTCAGATTGCTGTGATCACGTAGATAATGATGCCATGGAAGTTGTTGACCAGTTTGTGTATTAAAGCTCGTGCGTACAGTGCGGCGTATAGGTAAGTGGTGGGAATATGATACAGAAGACGAGCGGTTAGCATACTCAATGACTCAGGGCATGTTCGCTACTGGGGCATCTGTACGACGACAGAGAGGTATCTCTCTAAAGCTTAAAGGTCGCGACAGTGAGAGCTGTGTTACTTTACGGCAGCGAAACTTGACCGCTCAGGGTAGAAGACGTGAACCGTCCTCAGGTATTTGATCACCGGTGTCTGCGTTCGACTGCTCGTATCGGATGGCACCAACGAGTAAGCAACGAAGAGGTTAGGAAGCGGGTAGTTTGGTAGTGATTGTCAAACGAGTTCTTTTGTTCAATCCTTACACTTGCACAGAATTAGATGATTAGGTGAAGTACTCGGGATGCCAGCTAGTTGTCTGCTATAGCGATCACTCTTTTCCGAGGCTGCAGCCGACTGGCGTAAGGTGCGAGGTGGACAGATGATGACGTGGCGTAAAGAAATGAAATCGTTCACGAGGGTATTGGCCACTGTGTAGATCGGGCTCATCTCCCAGGCTGAGGCACTCGCGACTCACAGAATAGGTGGTTGGAGACGGAGTTGGCGGTTAATCGAGCTCAGTGGCGTGAATGTTGTCGTTGTTTGGCCGAGTTGTCTGTGAAGTGAGTGCACTTAATGATGCGGGGCAGTGAAAGCCGTAAGGAAGCTGTCTTGCTGATGACGCCTTACAGCTCGGTTGTTTGTTTGCAAGGTGTAGGCACCTTGATGTTGTATGTTTGAATATAGACGTAGCTATTTTTAGTAGTTAGGTCCCTTTCCTCTTCTTTCTTCTCTCTTCCTATATAGGTTTTTTCCCTTCGTGGTTGTGTGGCAGTTAAGCATCAGTGTGAACCACTGATGTATTGCTGTCTATGATGATGATTTTGATGATTCTTCGCCTAGAACTCTTTTTAATTTTTTGCGATCCTTCTGTTCATTAATTGACTGTGAGGCGAAATTACCCTTAGTTATGTCCTTGACTGCGTAAGTATTAAATATTCACTTATTAATGTGTAGTATTCAATTGGTTCAGTGAAGTTTAGTTAGCTGGAATCAGGTAACATTGGTTCACTCTAACGGTCAACGGCCAACGATTGAGAACGATGGGATAAAATGATTAAACCTCGAGGGAAATCAATCGGTAGTTGTCGGATCAGTGTTTAGCAGTTTTCATTTCTTCCACAATAAAGTGAAAAAACTGAGTAGACATTAAGTCATATCGTTCTTATAAGACGGAGTGAGGCGCGCTTATAGACACATTAAATTTGTGATATCTTCTAGCTTATTTTGAGTTGACTATCAACTTTAAGCCAGTTATGCTGACTGGTCTTTATTTTCTCTTATAGTGGATATAGTTATAATTATTTTAAAGCGATAATCAGTAAATTGTCGCAAGTAAGCATTCGACATTTTTCCTGATATTCTAAGTCTCAGAATAGAATTCAGCTTCTATGATGTATGTTGAAGAGCTGACAATTTTCTTAAACCCTAACAGCTGACATGGTGGTTCTTTCCCATATTTTGGAACATAAGTTCCCTACTCACTCAACTTATTAAGTGAAGATAACGAGATTTCAGGAGAATGGAAATTAGTTTTTCACTTGACAGATATATTTAAATTTGTCTCGCAGAACCCCATTGAGATGGGTCGTTGCGATCTTTGTGTAAAGTCGATCACAATCGTTATTCAGAGTATGTTTTAAAATAAGGGAATACTTGTTACAATATTATTCGCCTATCTCGTAAATACTGGCCAGTAATTGAACGCCGAACACGTTTTCATCATAACCATGAATAAAAAGATGGTGTACACACCACGTAACTAGCATCCTTATGAATCTTAAAGAATCTTCAGTACTGTGTAGAGCAGGTTATTCTTGAAGGAATTGTTAACTTTTACGGCATAATTTAAGAAAATGCCGGCAAAAAGTTCGCTACACTGTTTAACAAGAAGATGAACAGAGTGTTAAGTGGTCATGATTACAAAATCCTGGCAGTCTATTCTTCGATTCGTTTGGTGTATACCAGACGTATCTGATGGCTGTTTACTAAACCCGTGATAAAAGTGTACTCAGATCTCAGTGGAATTTCGTACTTCACCTGATCTCCATTATGAACAAGCTTGCTACAGTGAGAAATAGTAAAAATGAGGTTGTTACTGGATATTACCAAAACTGTGACACAACAGGAAATCTCTGTTATCTGGTAAGCTGTTCAGTTAAACGTTTCGAAAGCAAAATCGTTTCATCTCAGCTAACTGGCAACAGTGCAATATTTCACCGACTCAGTTCGTTTTCACTTTCACTCGTCTGACGCTGGAACATTATGGTTAAATAAAACTGTAAAATCCCGCGTACATGTGTCTTTACTTACCGTCTTTATCAAAATGATTCCAAACGTCTGTGAACTGTGAGGCGGTAACATTACGAAATCGACGCGTCTGTGAATCAAAGAACTGTTGTAGGTAGTTATCTGCTTGTAGTGCCTCTTCTCGACGGCCTTCAGGACCTTCTGTTCTCAAAGCCTCACCAGGAGTCATACTTAATCGACGGGTGGCCATTTGCAAATTAGAGTGTCGTTGCTACTTCAGCAAAAATGAAGTTAACACCAAATAATCGAGTAGGTCTTAAGTGACCAATCAGGCAACGATTAGAAATAACGACTGACTTAACCAATAGTACTGAATTTACGGAAAGTCGTAACAAAACAAGCAGTAGCTTCGTAGAACTTCTGTCATGATGCTCACGCACTAAAGGAACTGGTTATGTCTTTATCGTTGACGAGATCTACACAAAAGTTAATAAAACTAATCATATATTTAAGCTATTTTAAAAAGTTACTGACGGGTTAGAATTAACTCAAAGCCTACGATGTAACCATTTTTCCATCTGTTTAATTAAAGCCGGTAAGTATAAAAATAAGCACCGGTCTAGAGATCACGACTGTGTGTTAATAGGAGACAGGTTGAAAATTAAAACTGTCAATGAATCAGAACGCGTAATAAAGCGATAAAAACAAATTATTGCATCTGGCACAGAAGCATCGTCAGAAAAAACTAACCATTTGTTCATGCGATCACTTGCCATGACAGTTTGGGTTACCTCACTGGTCTGGCTCCATCAACCGTATAACGCTTTACAAACCTGTCACACATTTAATCCGGTATTTGCTTTTTAGGTATCGTTAAGTGAGGCCACTGGTGGTTTTGGCATGAGTGTACCGACATTTACGGACTGAATTAGCTAATTCCGTCTTGATTTCAAACAGTATCTTGGTTGATATAACGTAACCATAAGCTATCCATATACTGGTGAGAATAAACCCAATACTGTCAAGTACAGACAATCATTTTCACATTCATTCTCGACATCACTTGTAGACTAGAGGTTCGATTTTCACAAAAATTCTTTTTTCTTATCTCCCGCCTGGTGTTGGGTAAACCTAATCAGAATTGGGTCATTCGTCCAATCTCGGAACCCAACATGGGAACTTCTGAATCGTTTCAACATTATCATTTTGTAGCCAGTGGAATTTCTGCGGCTCAGGCTAACACGGTGACTGGTGAGTATTGGGTTTAAAAGCGTGTCATTGGTTAACCGTGGTGGACAATTCAGCAAATGTATGGTTAGACCCACTCTCACAGCAGATCCAAAGGGGCTTCTGGCCAGTCAGCAGTTCCTGTACGCACTGTCGATCAGGGTGATGGGTAACACCCCATGGCGCAAGGTGGTTTAAATACTTGGACAACCAAACTATAATGTCCGCGATGTCACACTGGCATACATTTTACGTGAGTGCTGCGCGTTCGTAAAGACACCAAAAAAGTAACCTCAAATCGCCTATGCACGCGATAAATAAATGGCATCTTTATTAGCAGGGGACGATTTAGTATTTTCTTCAAGCCTTTCGACTCACTACAGTCAATCGTTTATATGTAATTAAAAGTAGCAGTGCCACATTGTTTTAGGATATTTTGCAGATTAAATTTTGGCTGAGAGTGTAGGGTTTTATCCGCCTCAGGAATAAAGTAACCGGTGCTTACGCTGATCGACGATTTCACCCACAACGTATAAACGATGTTTGCTACAAACGTTATATCACTGGACCAGATATATGTGCCATGAGAGGATGGAAATAAGAAGAGTTCTTGGCGAAACAACTACTGATTAGCGACGAATCGAGAAACTTCCCGTGCACTACTCGAAAAACCATTCACAAATTCACCTAAGGCAGTTATGAAGCGAAATATACATTTTCTTAAATCTGTCTTTCAGGAGTGATCAACCAAGGAATGAGGACCAGATAGCGCATCTGTCACTAAGCAAACTTATCTAACAGCTGAAACACGCGTACTGTTACATCATGAGAGAACGAACCCACACGGTCTTCAGTGTAGTTAATCAGGCCATTCTCGATCCAACTTAATATAACTGTACATGCCTACCTGCAAAGGTGTATACATTGAGGAAAAGTAACACAGTCTAGGGCACCAGTTGAGCGAACAACTCCAAACGTGGGTAGCAGAAGCAGTGAAACACTAAACTCGACAGCATATTATAAAAGTTACACGCTCAGTGTTTTGCAAACAAAAAGTGTGCGGACACTAACGTTCGTACAAGCAAACGTAAGAAGCAAACTTCCAAATTCCAGGCCTACGACGTGCTCAAGCGAAACCTAATTTGTCCCGTGGTAAGCAGAACATTACTCGAAACAATATTTCATCGAAAAACGGAATTAAGAAATGATGACGATCCCCTATTCTTGATTCGGCGCTATCAGTGATTACCCGTGACCGGTTTGCTTACCAAAGCTTTCGAAGGGCTACATCAACACCATATTCTCCCATTAATGTTATCTTCATCAAAGTGTCTCTAGCTGCTAAAGTTCAGAGGTTTTTGTGGTGTTCACGTAGTGTAATCATTCACCCACTTTGAACTACGCTGATCGTGTCCGTGACGAATGAGTATTAACTCTTGACTTTGCAGTCGACTGTCAAACTTTGTACGTTGCTACGCACTTGCAGGAATTCTAGAATGCTATTTTTTCAAACACTGTAAACGTTACATCTCGTGACATGACAAACCTAAAAATATGTTACAATAACTGAAAGCTGACGTTTGAAAGCAAAATGTCTGATCATCCACCCTTGGAATATCGAGCAATTCATACGACACCAACGTCCGGTATACAGGCTTGCAGAATAACGTGCCCTCTTTGCTTGATGACCCTTTATGTGCACACTTTCCAATTATGCGTTGTATGCGTTTTGAGAATAAAAGCAATGCTCATCTATGGGCTGATCTTGTGGTTTCGTGGTATTGAATATTGCGACTTATTGCAGTAACGCACCAAGAATAAATGACTATCAAATGACTTTTTGCTGTCATCGTGCGCAAAGATCTGAAGTAATTGTACACAAAACGCCGCAAGCCGTAACTTAGGACAGTAAACGGAAATACAAAATACTGTGTAGTCTATCAGTTGGCACACGGGGTCCATGTAAAACAGATACCATAAAATTCAAAGGAAAATCTTCATAATCATCCGAGGAAGTGAAACAGTTTAGTTTTGCGTCTTTCTTATGGCCGACAAATCAAAAACGAACTTAGTGAAGAGTCGAGGCAGCAGTAGTGAGTCTAAAAATGTATTCCTCCGAATATTTGAGAATTCGAACAATCATTTCGCATAATAGGGACATATCTCACATTGTCCCCCGTTACAAAGAGGGTAGTAAGCAGAAGTGATTTTTGCGATCATTATTTTCTATTAAACTCGGTTACGGTGGAAGATGTTTTGGTTTCAAACGGTAACTTTTAGTACTTGTAACATATTTCTGGTATTGCCGTGTCCTACGATGCAACTTTTAGGGAGTTAAACATGTCGCCTAGATGTTATTAAACTGTTGTCATCATCATTCCTGTCAGACACATAAAGTGGCTGTGTGCCAAGTAACTCACGCATGTGAACAATGCTTCGTGGTCTGTATATGATAACGTTTAATAGTTTTTTCCTTTGTATGAACAGGTGATTACGACGTAATCGTTGGTCACATTCCAAAACAGTTGCACACAGTGGGAGATCCTCAAAGAGATAACAGAAAACTACTTTTTCTATCGTCAGATAGCTGTTAAAAACTAGACACAGCATGACTGTGCCTGAATCTTTCCGTATCATTCGGCAGCACTAGCAATAACGTCTTTCAGTTGATCGGAGGACCCTTATCTGTATGCTTCCCACATTCCCTCAACGTCCACACATTGCCGCAGCACTGACAACTAAGAGTTTATTCCAACTGAGGACGGTAACTAGTTCCGTATTTACCAATCGTTGTCAGTTCTTTCTGTATATATCCCTTAAGTTACATGTGTTGTCAGATGGTATGAGATATTTGCCTGTTGACCCAACGTGAAACTAGTTGAATCAAGTTGTTTTTATTTACAAAAGAATCTTGTCGATATGTTTTATTTTAGTTAGTCCTTTCAGGCAGTAGATAACCTTCCAAAGAATTATTACCGCAGTCTTATTTTTGAACGTTACTTTCTAAGAAGTCGTCAATTAACTTGAACGTATAAGAGACTGTTTGATGGCTGGATGTTCCGGATCACAGATTATAGTTAATTAGATGATAGAGACACCCCCAACACTCACTGAGGACTTAAATATATATCCTTCGTCTATTAACCGGTCGACGAACTTCATGTCGAATAAACTAACCATAAAATTGCCAAAGATGCACCAACACCACCATCTCATTTTAGTAACAAGCTTACTGTTGGCAATGGTGACTTGTATTTGTCCACATATAATATAATTGTAGAAGCCTAGGGTAAAATGACCGAAGAGATGTTAACAATACCGGCATTACGGGAGAGTGCATCAAGTTGGTGCACAAAGTAACGGGCTTCACCAAAAGTAAACCACATCTCTGAATCCAACTATGTAGGTTGGAGTGTGGTTGGGGCTAACATTTTGTTAAACGAACAAATCACTCTGTACTTACTTCATTATAGGGTGTCAGTTCATCCTGCTGATTGATGTTTTGGACCGTTTTGAGCGCTACCTTCTTCGGAAGATTTAACTGGCCTCAAATAGCCATTTCGACTTCTCAGTATAAACGAAACCTAACCAACCCTTGAAATACCGACACTATTGAAAATTTTTACAACGAAGATGAACATTCACACACGTAAACGCTCTCAAGCTGAGAACGTTTGCTGTAACTGCTCGTGCTGTCTCACTGGGTTTGTGTAAAACTGACTGAACCACTACTGATTGAAATGGTCGGGATCGGCGTTTTTCACTTGACTGGAGCAACACTTGATGTGTACATCAGTTGCAATCGCAGCAGTGCTCAGTCGGAATTGAGCCTCCGAAGTTTGCTTGTAATGAGTTTGTAGAGGTAGCATAGTAAATCCAAACGCACTCATTCATGGATGGGAAAACCCTGAGGCAACAACATCCATGAACGTAAAAATGCGTTTTATTTGGTGCAGAAGTTATTGACCAAAAAACTTACGGATGACGTATACAAAGGCTGAACCACTTGCACATTCAATTAATGCGATCCTACCCATCAGCTTGCTTATCAGCTGACAATCAGTTGAAAGGTAATCGGTTGTCTGTAATTCCGTGCCTACCGTCTTTCGATTGTATGCCTTTAGAGTAAACTGACCTTCATGCATTAGCTGTTTGACGAATATCTTTGACGTGCTATTATCTAGCTACACAAATTTGACTGCCGTAATTAGGTTACATTTCATTGCTTTTCAATTAACACGACTGGAGAAGTGAAGTTTTCTTTTGGTACCAAGTGAATCATGTACGGTGGAATGTATCTTTTGAAGCGCAAGTAGGATTACGTAAGATGTACTCTGCAGAGACATTTCGACCGATCTTGTCGGTTACGATACACGGACTATGATCAATAGGCATGCATTAATTCAAATAAGCCTAAAATAGGGATGAGTCACCGGCTGCAATTCGCGTTCGACTGAGCCGTCATGCGTTAAAAATAAGAAATTCAAATTTTAAACTGGCCGAGTAAGTAACCAAGACTGCGGACTATATCGATCTAACAGTGAGGCACGCGGAAATAAACGGAAGCTAATAGGCAGTCTAAGAGTAAGCTTAAGACAAAAGAAGGAAGAAAACTTATATATACAGCATAACTAAAACATGCAAGTAATAACAACAAACACTTAACAGTGTATAACAGTGTATCACAACAGCCTCAGCAAATGGTAAAGTATGCTTATTGGCTGGGCGATACAACACATGAAAAGCTTTCTCCACTTGAATTACTTGTCCCGGTTCTCGGCTTTTTTGTTGTCAGAGCTGCGTAAAACGCGGCAGAATTAAGGCCGATCAGCCAGAAGATACAGCTCTCCTTTACACTGAGGAAAGACCCACCCAACTCACCCTCCATAATAAACATCATTTGTGAAACCCCTTGTGATTGTGGAGATAAACACATTGGTTGAATGGTCAGAATGCGTGGGACGTGCGTCTTGGAGCAATTCCAAATTACGATAATGAGAATAAAGACATATAGGCGAACATATGTTTTCGATAATTCATCTTCAGGCCGGTACAATTATATAAGGAGTTAATAGAGTTCCAAATTGACCAGTGAACAACAAAACCGGCGCTGTTCATTTTTCTACCACACGACATTTGGGAAGAAACGGGACATGTAATTCAAGGCATATCAGGCGTTGCTATACAGTTTAATTCCTGCACGTATCATTTCTTCCACCAAAGACCTACTCAAAGTCATCATTTTGTCTATAACTTATAAACATTAATGAGACCGTGTTATAACTCACACCACAACGATGCCCAGTGCATTCTTCTGGTTCTACCTTACTTGTGATGTTCCCCTCTTTTAACTGTTACAGATGTTTTTTTATAAAACAAAGGGCAGCCAAGTTCAGGAAAGGTCGTGTCCTTCAAATTTCGCAGTGTTTATATTGTCCTATCCTCAGCATCAGCTCAGTGAATCATAGTATTACATCGGAATTACAAATTTTAATAGTTTTGTATCTTCGAGACACAAAAGAAGCAACATCCGCCATTTGACCGGCGGAGCATTGAAAATTTGCTCTGCCGACACAGTTGATCAGAAACTAGAGACAGTCGTTGATGTGCTACGAGTATTCTTAAGCGAATCGTGTGCATACGAATGAGCAGTTGTAAAGCAGTACTTTACAAAATTCGATAGGAAAGCAAAAACACCCTGGGCTGTTTAGCTAAACGTCTGTCAATTTCATCAGCAAGTATACGTTTGCTACGGAAATAGTGTATATAATAGACATTTTTCATGTACAATCTGTCTTACAACGATTTGACGATTATATAAAAAAGAAACTATTTGACTGATGGATGCACCATCAAAGTAACTATGGCGTTAAACGTCGCAAAACATACCTGCATTTATATGTTGTCAATATGAGACGCTACTAGTTTATAGTGTCCTATTACCTTTCCGCACTTCTACTCATACTGCGTCCGTCGTGTTGTTGATTTTGCTAATCCTAAACTAACTGTTTGAGCAGGCCATACCAAATGAATATTGCCGAAGTAACCGACCGCTCCGCATTATTAAATGTCAATATAAAGCCCGCCAGCCATCCAGGCCGCAGTGTAAATTGCGATGATGCTCTGAGTCATTTGTGAACCGTGTTATTGCTCGTATGTTTGCGAAAGTGCGGCACCAACCAGAGAATGCACCACGTTGTCTGAGACATTTATGCGATGGGGCGGAAAAAGCACCTTGAATGTACGGCCAGAAAGTCGTGCATACATAGACAACAACACATCGTGTCTAATTGTTAGGTTCGGCCAGGATGACGGTATCACACAACTACTGAAACCATAAGTAGACTGCCAAAGGGGATAGAGGAGCATATGAGTTAATTTGTTTACAAAATGAAACAAGTGAGAAAAGTGGCTGTAACTGGTACGATAAGTAGACCACTGGCTACAGGGCGGACATTTCTAACGTGGTTAGTTCAGAGGGTTGTATAGGCCGAGTTCCACTATTGCAGATGGCTGATGTACTCTATCAACTGACAGATTTCATTTCTTTTTTGGTTTAACTTACTGTTGGCAGTTCTAACATACTTATTCAACAAGTTTAGATTCTCCAGCTGAGTTACTATTAGATTTGTTCTATATGTGATATCTATCTCGTATTAGTTTCGGTTGCGGACGGCGGTTCATGAGGTGTTGGGCGCACCGACTTTTCTAGTTCAGGGCGCGCATGTTCAATGTGGATTTAATAGCTGACGACGGTTAGGTATAGATCGATTTCAGGACGTTACTGTCGATCAAAAGACTTTCAGTGGAATAAAGTAGGTTTCAACAGTATCACAGTAAACGATAAGTTAGTAGAGCCAATCACTCTCAATCAGGGTTTCCACTGTCGTCATTGACCACCGGTATCACGGAACCTAACTGCCCGACGGATAGCCCGATCACGTTTGAAAGTTGGCTCAAGAATTATGGGGGCTATTCACTGAGGATTCAACATATGTGGATGGAAGAACCTAAGCAAAGTTACTAGTTCATGGACTTGGTCCAGTAATATATGTTTGGTAATGCAACTACAATCTACGAAAAATCCCTTGAATTTTCTCTTCGGAAGGCCGTAGGCCGTTGTTCAACTCTAATTTTCTTTGTTAACTGCAGAGTAAACACATCCGTGAAGACTTTCAGGGTTACCTCATCTGGCTACTTGTGAATATGAAAGATTCGTTCCAACAAGTCTCAGTCATCATCAGTTTGGTATATTAATTCTCTTCTCTGTGAGCTTAAATCATTATCGTATATCGATGCCCATGCACTTAGATCACCAAAACTAAAAAACATGACGCATTACATTTTGACAAATGTTTATCAACGCTCATAAATTTACGAACTGGTGTTAACTTGATGCGCAACGACGAAAACGACTGAAGTTTGCGCCATTAGAAGCAGGAATTATCCAAGCAGCGTAAGTTCAAATGAAGCCGACGAACTTGTGTTGACATTTCAGGGAAGATACCTTTGAATGAAGAAGGCAGTAGAGTGACATCGCACGCCTTAAGCCCAGGTAAACAAAGTAGCAGAAAAACTGCAGTGAAAATCTACTCGATTCACCGCCTATCCAAACCTCGACATAAAAAGGGATCAACCCAAACTTTAGGATTGGGCAAAAAACCTCACTGTTACACTTCCCATTAGTTGCCAAGTTCTTTGTTCTGTATTGCACCATCAGCTTACAGTTTGACTTTGCAGGTGCCATTATGATCAACCAATGATTGTGTTTTCTCTAGCAAAGTTGTAAATCTGTAAGTGCAGCTACTTGTCTCACGAAAAAAACTGCTTACTGCAACCAGTACGAGGTCTTCTCCTTATTACTTGCGTGGGAGGTTTCAATTCGAGTACGATTTCTAGGGCTATTTGAAGTCCCTAATTCTGAGTATTACAGAAAACCAGACGTCAGAGTTCATGATTTCGTCACTGTCATGGTTGCGTCAGCCACAAAAGTTTGTTAGTACACAACCCAGGTTTAAACTTTCAGACTTCAACACCTTTAGAAACTGCAGTCCTGGACTGTACATCATTGAGTATATAGCATGAAATGCAGTCTGCCGGATCGAACTGATGTTGTACCATTCGAATATAACGGGCAACTGACGACACATTCTCCTCGTTTCTATGTTTGGCTGTGATGTTCTTGATTGCGTGTTTTCTCTACCACTTTAGTGAAAATGGTTAACTTTGCACGGCCTATTCTCTTATGTCATCTGACTTATCTTAATGACAGTTGGAAAGTAGCTCGTATGCACTCGTATAGGCGAGGCGAAAATTGTCTGGACACAAATCGTGTAACATCAATGTTGTCGTCTGTGTTCCAATACGTGATGGTAAAAAATGTTCAAAAGTCAGTTTTCACGCATTTGTCTTTCCGAATCCATAAATATCCCTAGTGGGGCTCAATTGTGAAAAACACTTGCCTCCAGACGTTTTCTTAAACGCCTGTAGATTTCAAGCCATTACAATGGCTTGTTCACTGTTGTTTACACGGCGTTAAGTAATGTAATTTTCGGTCACAGAAAGGGACGTTTTAACGAGTGGTACAGAATAAGGCTTGTAAGTTGACAGGATATTTAATATTACTTCGTAACGGTTCAAACGTAGAAAATGCTATAGTTTCCAGGTTTAACCTGACACAAGTTCCTTTGCATTGAAAGCATTCAAAACATTGTTTCCATTATTAATCAGAGCTATGGCAAACCAAACACAGAAAACAAAACAGTCATGGAAATGCCCCAAACATGAATAAAACAATCCTCTAATTATTCCTGGGGTTGGTGGTGCATTACCGTAAAACGGTGTTCGTATACTTGATCTGCTACAATCACCTACTCACTGAGGCTGACTGTGAATGTTGTTAAGAATAAATTAAACTTCACTGGCTGGTGTCTGATGTAAATCGAGTTCCAGTTTTCATCACTTCTAAATAATTGTTGCAGCATTTACGTTGAACTATGCCAAAAATGTTGGCGGTTAAAAAATGCTTTTCACATTTTACATGCACACGCACGTAAGTTGACCGGAATGCAATACAGCTTAATATAAAGGATTGTTCTCGCGCTAATAGTTGCAGATAAAAAATTCCTCAAAATACCGTACAGAAGTTCACGCTATGTGCAAGGTATAAGCCTTTTTTTCTTTTTGGCCGTAGGAGCATATTCAAGTCCATAAGGCCAGTCACTTTCGATAAGTGGATGCAATGTTGCTGAGATACGGTTACAGTTTTCGGTCCAGGAAGACCTGTGAATTAAGGCTTATCTCGTCTTACGGAAGAGCGCATTGTCAAAAGTATGATGATGACTCACTCACTTCACTTATATCAACAGGTGATGTTTATAGAATTTTTCTATACCCACTCCTTACTCTTATATAAATACTAACCTGTAGAAGAGTCGATAGAAGTAGCTATCATTTACCTTAAAAATGTTTGCAGTGACTTTATGAATGAAGCTTGAAACAAACTTATCGGCTCACTGATTATTTTATCATAATTAGTGCATATAGTTCTGGTAAACCGTTTTGTGTTTCTAACAGCCTTACAACTGATGTATTGAAGTTTATTACAAGTATTATTTCCTGGCTTAAGTCGGCTGAAGTATGTAGTCTACAGTGACATTTCTTGACGAAGGATCAGCCTTTGGGTAGGATGCATGGTTTAAACTTATTAACAGTGTGCAAGAAAGGTGAAACTTACTGGTGAATCGGAACCACACTGACGGTTTACTGCTGAAAACAGTGACCACGGATTTACCATCATTTTGTAGACCAGTCAAGCAATACCTCATTTACCAGCAGTTGACGCAGAAGTAATGTTATCAGAACATTTCATGTGTAAATAGCACAACAACGACAATTTTCCCTCACCAATTCAATAAATGATAGTGTACAATGGTTCGTTCTATCGGATTTCCTCTAACTTTACGTCGGCGGTGGCAATCTTTTTGGAATTATATTCATATACTCAAAGTCTAATAGCCGAGTAGACGTATCTGTAAACAGGCTTGCAGAAATTTGATAAAGGGACAGCACAGAGTGTGACTGACTGTTTTGATTTATCTACCGTCTAACGTTGATTACAACCTCGCCAAAATATCAGTTACTTGCCAAAATATTCCCGGAAAGACGAATAAGAAGTTTGCTTGCTGAACTACATTCAAGACTCTATTAGCAGAACGAAATGGACCGATAGACATGCAGCTCAGTTATGCAACTTGATGAGCGCTGAGTTATTTCCCTGCCTGGAACAGTAGTCTGTGTGCAGATTGGGCGCGATACAGATGAAGCGCGCCTACCAGGCCTCACAATCATTGGCGACAGTGATACAAGTTAACGCCAGCCAACTAGCAACCGATATATTTGTTAACACACTTTCGTTGCCGTCCACACACTTGAAACTCGCAAAATGTTAAACCATTCACACTGAACTTCACAGATCTAATCGTGTTTGTCCGCCAAAGCATTGGAGAAAGTGTTTACTCCAAAGATGAACCGTTGTTATTTGACCGGCTTATTGTTTTTTAAAGCATGTGTTAGAGCTGTCAGTAGTACAGATGGTCGATGAACTGTTAGCAATGGCCTCCACACGCTTTTCTTTCGCCTTATTTGCCGCTGGATCAATAAGCTTAGGCGTTCCGACTGGATTATTGCCAGATAGGTCCCACCAGTGGTTAGCGTATTGTGCCCCTTTTGACCCCTGACAAGGCAACATAGACACGTAAACATTCGCGCTTCGTGTTCTGGGTCCGATCTACTGGTCAACATGGCGTGGGCATGGCTGAAAGCATGACTGATGGACCAATAAGGTTGGTTTCAACACTGCTGACGCAACACATTATATCTGTGCACTGTCAATACGATCGGTATTTGAATAGGGATTGCAATAACTGTCATTCCGGTTTTACTCTTTTCAAATATTCTTGGTTGACTACACTAGACTAAATAGAATGATCAAACGGCGTATGCGGACTAGACATGCAAGATTGTTTTAGATAAACTTTGACCAGACTGGTTCGACAACGTCGAGTACCAGGATTGTCATATGTAATCTAAGCATATGAACTCATTCGTCCCTACTACTCCATGTGTTCGACTATGTCGAAGCTTGATAATTTTATGTAAGATTACCAGCCAAGCGGACAGTGTATTCGGTTTTCTGGATATGTCTAACCTACGAACCTGGCGCTCAAGTTTCTCTTTCTGCTTTTTTGCTGAACCGACCGTTATAATGTGACATGCTGTGTGGTACCACATTTGCGCTCGAACTGAAGAACTTTTATATACTCTCGGCCAAAGCTACTCAGCCTCAAGGAGGCCATCAAGGAGGTTCTTACTCCCAATTACGACTAAGCCTAGGTCAACTTTAAAAAGTTATATTCCAACTCAGCGAAAGATCGTCGTCTAAAAACATGCACTGCGAATTAATCGAGATTGACACATTGTGAAAAATATACAATTGTGGTATGTAGGAGAATATTTACAATTTATTGTGAACTGCAAATCGACTTGGAATATTGAAGATGATATGCAAGTTTCCGACTCTAGCTGGTGAAAGTGAATGAAGAATAAAAATCCGAGATTGCATTTGATTTTAAAGTGAACGAAAAGATTCCGCACACACTATAGTTTACAAGGGATGTGCATTGTTTACGATATCCCGCTAAACACTCACCTTTCTTTTTCATAACATACTATTTCAGTGATCTTTAAAGTTCGTTTGCTCTGTTCCCGTGAAGTGTGAATTGTGTTTCTCATTAATCTTTTGTGAAGTGTTGAGCATATTTAAACGACCAGAAAATAACAAAAGAGTGGACTTCACTGACATTGAAGAATTTGTTTGCATGAAACTGTTGGTTAGCCACGATATTGATGTGAGCTTCAAAATGCTCCATATTTCTTCAGCCGTTGGTCAATCGCAGGATGATGTTTAGAAATCTAAGGATTTGACGTTGCTGTTGGTAAAGTATTACCTAACCTACCCAAGACTTTAGCATATAGTTCTGCTGTCAGTCGATCAAGTGGTATCCCCCTATTTTACCCCAATCTTAGTGTACGGTCAACCTGAGAAGAAACGAAATTTTTTTATGGAAAATTCGGTCGAAAACGTGGAATTTTGACCCACCATTAAATTGGCCTGGAATACGTCAAAGTACTCCGAAGGTGCATACTGTGGTTTGCTCAAAATTGTTTCATTCCTGATGGATCCGAAATAATTAGTTATGTCAGCACTGTAAACGAAATAGATAGCTTCGGTGTAACAGCATTTATCGTATTGAATAAAGCCATATTTGTTCTATATATATTAAACTTTTGAAATAGCATTTTATAGGCGCATATATGAAGCTCCACGGGTACGGTTTACAGTTTGAAGTACCCAACGATATGATACATTAGCATATCGATTAGATTCAGAACTGATTCTTGGAGCGATAAATTGTACCCATTCGATTGGTCATGTACACAGTAGCTAGAATTTTCTAGTCATTACTTAAAATTACAACCTCGCCTGATGAGACTGTGCTCGTCTAACTCTCACGAAGTCGTATATTTTCCACTGCTTAATCTAGTCTGTGAATCATCACCTATGAACCTGATTTAATAAGCACAAATACTGTTGGTTAGATGATGTTTAGCTGTGTTGTAACCAGTTTTCCACAGGTAATAATAAAGCTCCCACTGTAATATTACAGAAGCCTATTTGTTAAGTTAAATATAAGCTATTCAGACTTGTAATATACTAAAATCAGCTAAACAGTATTTTTCTGATAAAAAGGAAGCATTGATGTAGCAAAAATAGTCTGAGTTTTTCTTCATTTACCTTAAAAATGTTCGTCCAAGTTAAACGCTGTTCATTTTTCTGTCCAGAAGGTTTCGACTGAAGCATACCGTTTGATTCAGCTTAGTCCATTTCAATCTGACAGGTGGAATTTTTCTGAAGTCATCTTCCTTATCACGAATGACATCAAGTTTACACCATACATGTCTTCTTACTTCAGAGGGGAAGCTCATTTCAAGAAAGTGTACTACGAAACTATACAAGAAACAACATTTATTGTATAATTAGTTTTCAGGTGCGTTGTGCCTGGTACTGCAGATGTTAGACAGTTTTGCCTAGATCCGTCTGGGAATCTAACTTTTCACATTTTTGCCTAATTCTGTCATACATGAAGTAGTGAGTACTATCCACAGCACTCATCAAATGCCGGTGCCGCCATTCCACGTTGTGAAAGTTCTAATAACCTGGCTCTGACTTTGCAAATGACAACTTTCGACTATTACAATTATGACTAGAAAATATTTCGAATTAACCACTGGATTCTCATAAACAGTTAAATTATCTTATTATCATCATAGAATAACCCAAAAATGTATCATCAAGCTTCAGTCTATTATTCTTAAAGTGTAGATCGATAGACTTAATTAGGTAGATGATTATGATCCATAAAAATGGCAATTATTCACCGGCGGCACACACGATATCTCCAGAATTTAGCGGGCGGAAGAAGATGCAATTGATACACCCTCTTCCTGGACGAAACGGCAGACGTTGGCCATTTTTGTGAATTACAATGGTGTACCCTATTCACCCTGTCGATCTACACTTTAAGAGTCGTTCAAACATAGGTAGGTACCAAGTAAATAAGGGAACATATTGTGGTTGCATTAGCTGCGTATTTCTGCTCAGGTCAAGGTCTATGGTAAGCTGTCTGATGATTTCATCACCTGAAGCTACGTGCACTTAACTTTGCGGTACACGATACAATGTGGGACTGTATACGGCACCCACAAGATATCAGCGTTGACCTCCTACCTGGTTTAACACTGACTGACTTTAACTGTGCCAGTGAAAATTTGTTGCTGTTTGACAAACGCTGTTTCGCATTTTGTCACATATTAAAGAATACGCTTTGTAGCCTGGAGATGTGAAGTGCTTCTGCGGGATTTCTGTCAGTACGTAGAACTAAGGTTGGTTAACGAAGTTACAGAAGTTGTTGGCCGGTTGGTTTACACAGGATGCTGTATCCCCAAAATTATGGCAATCTTAGCCACTCTAGGACATTACCGGCGACAGAAATATATTCATCTGACGTTACAGGTTGGAGTATGTAAGATAACTGTGAGAGGTACGTTAATCTGCAGCTATGAAGCCGTCTACAAACGTTCGAAGATCAATATCTGCGTTCGCTGGTTCACACTAGTTGGCACCAACGTATTAGGAAGCGGATACTCAGTAGCGAGAACCAGGTGCGTTTATTCGCTCCATTTTTAAGTTGGTGTGTACAAAGATCGTTAAGCATTCATTAGTGAAGCAAGTTAGTCGTCTGTCCCACGAAGAAAAGTCTTGTCAGTGTAACAGCTGATTGGCCTGGGTGCAGGATGGACAAATGACGACTAACCGTAGTGAAATGGAGGCAGTTGTAAGTCTGTTAGCCACCGTGATTTGAGTTCACCATCCTCGCGACCCACAGAACTGGCGGTTAGTGAAGCTAGGAGAGACGGCGGCTAATCGGGTTCACTGCAATGAATATTGCCGTGCGTGGCGGAATTGTCTATGAATTAGGTGAAACCAATGACGAGGAATGGCGAAAGCCGCAGGGAAGCTGAGTTGTCGACGACGTCCTATTTTCAGCTGTAAGGTTTAGGCACGTTTATATTCGTTTTGAGTTTGGGCGTATTTCTTAGTGACTAAGTCGCAACCCTTCTAATTCTATACCGCCCTGGTTACAGGTTGTTATTCTGCAAACGGTTGAATAACAGCAATGCGTCAACGTGAATCACTGATGCATTGTGAAGCACGATGTTGATAATGGCAACAGATTAACTTTCTCTCACAGCATAACTGACATAGCCAAGCAAAACGCGCCATGCAGAATACTGTCTTTAAGTTACACACTCGTTTTACTAGTGAAAGTCATAAGGTATCCGGAATTACATTTCAGAACTCGTTGTTTTAAGGCTACATAATCATCCTCCGTTTCGGAATCTTCAGAGATAGCTTTAGAAACCGGACCACTTCAGTACGTCCAGGTTATATATATATATATATATATATATATATATATAACCTGGACGTACTGAAGTGGTCCGGTTTCTAAAGCTATCTCTGAAGATTCCGAAACAGGAGGATGATTATGTAGCCTTAAAAAAACGATTTCTGAAATGTAATTCCGGGTGGTTTATGACTTTCACTAGTAAAACGAGTATATATATATATATATATATATATATATATATATTACTGGAACAAGAACACCCTCTTTGATTTTATCCCCACCGTAAAGTCGCAGTTGACTTTGGTCAGGAAAACATAAATAGGTTATCACCGAAAGGGACGACAAACCTCAAAAATTGGCCCAAAGGTTTAACATAAGTAGACATTTATGGCGGCAATGAAAACTTAACAGTATTGCATTGTCGAGCTCCGTCATCGCAGTCAGTCTGTGTCGCCAGTGGCAGTTCATTGTTAAGGAATTCTCCAAAGCCGCCAACAAACTTGTTCCAGTTGGTAGCTTGGAGACGGAAATGATTTGGTAGAAGTTTGAGCAAAATGCTGTCCATGAAACTGGCACAAAACAGAACAGAATAAAGTTGAACTTGAAAAAAAAACTTCAACTAATGAAGCCACGCCAAGGTTACAATAATAGAGAGTCGCGTTCGAGACTTACGAAACCCTGTTAAAAAAAACTGTGGACACACCGAACGTTTCCATGATGCAAATTAGTGGCTCTCACTAGAAATGAGGTTAGCAGTTCACCGTTGCTGTTGAATTCAGCGGCACCGAAGCAGACAGACAACACTCTGGATAGGTTCACATCCAGCACGACTGCTGAGCAAATCAAGGATGCTTCGGATGGTTTTTTCTCAATCACAGTATACACGGTGAAAGCCAAATGAGAGATGATATGGACACACAATCCATCAAGTCAGGTTTCAGTATCCCCGGCCGTCTTGAGGGCGTATACTACTTAATAACTAGAATCGCCAACGGTACACTTCGAACGTCCCTCACCACTTGTCCACTGAAGACTTGAAAGTAGTGTACAGTCCCACATACCTTTAAAGGTAGAAGCAGAGAAGGTATAGCAAACTGTCAAACAAACTAACTCATTTTAGTATACTCTAATTAGTGGAGTGCTTGTTATGTGATTCCAGCCGGGCCAGCGTGGAACACCGTAGACTGACCACTTGGGCACAGCATGACTTCCGTGTGGAAATTTACGTATCACAGATCTGTGAATTAGTCTCGACTTTCAACCATCTCGGTATGCGCACAGATGACAGATACCTTAAGTTTGTTCGCCAGCTGAACATACACGGCTAATCGTGGCGTAAACATCAATGAGAATGTTACTTTAGTGCTTAGCGATAACACAACTACTCAGCAGACATTTCATCCACAACTTTTCAATTCACTTCTCCATATTTGAGACATTCGACAATTTATTTTCCGAGAGACACTTTCATGAGTATGTAAGCAAAGATCTTCCTCACACATGAAAACTGTGTAGCGAAAGGCTCGTTTTTAGCCACTCATTCTTAAGCGAATACGTGACGGTTATATTGAACAATAACTTCAAAGCCAACAGAAGAAAAAAAACAAGTAATAAGGCTGAACACACTCTAGTTACAGATGGAAACAACGCTCCGACTTCATAATTATGGCCGAGCTAGAGGCATGGAAGTTCATCGGTTACAGAGTGGATGGTGAGCCACAGAAAGGCTCAAACAAGACGGCTACAAGGATGGATGACTCAATTGAATTCCGATAGTTTCAGCTTAACGATGAATGACTGAAAATGAGCTAGCTAGCCACATAGACCCATCGTACTATACGAGGCACATAAATATCTTTATGCCTCTTGCACAAACCTATGAACCTGCAATAGCATGTATGGGACGTCCTAACATGTGAACAGTTCGAATGTTAGAAAACCGACTTTTGGTACAGAAAGTCAGACTGACCCTTTATTCAGTGTTTAATGACGAATATAATTATATGATTGGACATCTTACGAAGGATGCCAACCAATCATTTGCCTCGCTCAACACTCAGTCTATACTTCTGTGACAACCGCAAAGTGAGAGGTAGACAAGTAGTAACCTAACATAAATAAACGAACTCAGATGCATGTAAGACAATAATTGCAAGTCCCGTTGGCCTCTCGGTCAGAATCCACACTACCGGGAATAGTAAAGCATATGGCAAACAAAGGGGTTCGACAAGATGAGTGCATCGATATACAACTCAGACCATAAAGTAGGTGCAATTAATGATGTGGAGTAATGATCACCGTGAGGTACCTCTTGCGCAGGTACCCTGAGGTTGTACAGTTGAGCTTATAAATAAGGGTCTTTAAGTGGTGAAATCAAGACTTATACTCTGCTCTCACAGTCAAACTCTGGGGTATTCTTACGGTGACTGGACGATAACTAAGCACAAGTGTCACCCTGTGATGAAGTACTGACCTCGACGATAGCACGCATCCATCAGACAGACTGCACGAAACTAACCAAGTGCACATAGTGAGTAGTAAATGTGCCTAACAGTACTCAGTAAAGATAAACAACTAGGTTAACTATCCCGTGCTAACAAATGACATGTGGACAGTCCACAGTGGTAAATTTAATACTCCAACTTCCAGTAAGGTTTCACACACTATCATTTTAAACTTCATACTTTACCTGCACTCCCAAGACAACTCATAAAACTCAGAAGCAGTGAAATAGCGAAATCGCCGCATTCCACTGTGAAAATGTGCTTTGGTCTGCCGGGAGTCCTAAGTGTAAAACTACTCTTCTTAGTATAGAAGTGAATGGATGGAGCACAAAAATGCAACATGAGTTGAATATGTTCAGCTACAACATTTATGCTAACTTATTAAGCCAACGATCATCGAACCGATACTTTCCGTAAACGCCAGAATAGAGCAATGAGGAAACAACTGTTGACCTTCGTTGAAAAGCTACAACCGAACGTGTGTAACCGTTTCTAATGACATACCAGCGAAAGATAAATGAGATATTTGTATTATACTTCGATTGAAAAAGCTAACGGACGCCTTTCCGTTCTCCCAAGCGTCCAAGTGTCTTAAAAACCACGTCATTTTTTCCACACCAGAGGAAACCTGGATAGCTAATTTTATGAAAAGAACCGACTAATTAAAGTAAGTCGGGTTTTTGCGAATTGCAATAAATTTACCTTAGGTTAGGTGTTTATTGGACTTCCTGAACACTGAAATGTTGTGATACCAAAACGGTGACAGGAATCGCATTCGCTCATGCTGGACATATTCCATCAGCTGAGTGAAATATTTTCCGAGAAAGTAGTCCTCGAGAACATAAATTCGCGAACGGTCACGCTGCGCAGTATACTAATTCATCAACCGATAATTCAGCGCATTCCGTAGTACAATCGATTGCTAAGGTCCCCTAGAATTAGCTAAACACTTCCAGCTACTCATGAGTACTAAAACATATAACACAAATTAAGAGATCCGACTACAAGGCAAGCAACCACACTATCCAAAGATAACCATAATCTGTTTGACATTGGCTTGCGGAGCGCAAAGGGTTAGACTGCAAGGTCCGTTGGTTGTCTTTATGTTCTGTCACGGGCCAACAGACAGTGATGGTTGTGTAGAGTTTGTTGTATTAGACGCCATCGGAGTTTGGTCAATTGTCTTCAATGTCGTTATGCAGAACGACTATAAAAATATATCACCATGCTTAATCAAGAGCAAACTTGTATACGTGGTAGAATTGGATAGATGGGGAAGGAATGAGCGAGTGACTGTACGAAACAACAATATTGCCTCCGGTCTCGTTATCATGGCTGGGACTAGCAAAGGATTATGGCTGTGATAGGGCGTATCAACACCAATCCAATTTTCGCCACCACAGGCAAGACCGGTAATGGATGACAGCTACTGACGAACACAGATGGGATTACGGCATAGCAATCACTGACCGGTATGCTTAAATGAGTAGGTGCATGACTAGACGGGCAGAGCAGATACTACGAACAATGTTGTGAGGAGTTCGTTCTCCGTGCAGACAGAAACCCCACACTGAATAGATACGATTACAAACACAACTTAAGACGTCGTTGCCAAAGTAGACAGTTTGGCAAATCCAGCTGTTAAAATGTAAGTACCTGAGAGTAGGTACCAACTGACTAAACTGACAATTAGAGCACGTTGACTGAACTTAAAAATACAATTTGTAAACCCCTGGGAATACAAATATTCACGCAGAACAGGTGGTTCTCAGCGTTTTCACTGTGGCGTTTATGCCACATAATACGAAACGTGCAGACTACCCAAACCTAGACAGAAGCAACAGAGGCAATCTGAGTTCAAACCAGCAAAGGTGCGATTGGTGGTCAGCGTCGAAATTGGCAAAGTAGTGAAGTTAAAAAGAGATGAGCGTTCAAGTGAACGTCAGGGTTATACAACAGGCATCATCTTGAGAGAAAAACTGCCTCGCCATAAAAAGTGGTAGATACTTCAATTTAAACAATATCTAAGTAACTGGTTGGAATCTGTCTTTTGTACTTGGACTTTGGGCAATAGTCTTCAAAGGTGAAGAGCCGGACGTTTTAGAATCTGTTTGAGTGATATCATGCCCTCATGAACGCACACAGAGGACACTGTAAGCATATTAAAAACCATAGGTATTTTGGAGATTTGAAGCTGTACAGAACTTGGAAGCACTTGTATTCAATATTAAGGTGACAACCGAAAATAAAACATACGTAATCCAATATTTCAGTGCATGAAGTTGAAGGCAATAAAATACATTCGTTTGCAAATACGGAATGTGACAGGCATGTCTCACTAGAAGGAGAGAGCCGCTTACAAGCACAATATACAAAAAAATGAACGATCATTTAACAAAAAAGTAGATTCAATCACTCTTGACTACACGGTGATGCTGACAGCTGATAATCCAAAAACGTGTGTGAAATAAATTGCGATGAGTGTTGAACAATAAATTGTCCAATGAACTCGCTGAATAAGAAACCTATTTTCACACACGTCACTTCTCTACAAATGATTAGATGGACGGCGTCTATGGCGCAAAATGTGGCCAAATCTTTAGATAAAGGTCAAAAAGTGGCCAGAATGATCTGTTCGAGTTTGACATAAAAAAGGAACAGAGGTTACGTCGAGTAGGAGATGCGAGCAGTTCCTGCATTGAGCTGTCTCGGAATGACAAATAGTAAAATAAGCACAAAAGAATAGAACGGGAAAATCAGGGTGGCAAATAACTGGCAAATGTGGCAAAATATTCTCCGGTTGCAGCGAAAGGATCCTCAGTCATTGGAACATCTACAGCCTCGGAAATCCTAAAATCCGTTCAGCCACGCCTAAATAATAGACAGTTTGAGCAATGCCAAACAAGGGAGCCATGACAAGAATACGACAGCCTCCTCCCTTGAACAGAGCGACCACGCCCTCGTTGCGGAAAGTCTGACTAAAATGGAAGTCAAAAAGTGAGGCGTAAGTGAAAAAAACGGAACAACGACAAAATGATGATCTTCAAGTAACAAGCAGTTTCCAATGCAGGACACTACGGTGTTCGTATGCAATTAATCAAGGCTGGTGAAGTGTACCATACATCACCAAAGGTTGCACAAACACGAGGTGGTCATGCAATATGAAGGTACTGACTGCCACGCTGAGTAAAGTCTGTAGATGCTGCTTACGAGATTGACGTCTTCATGACCAATAAACCTCGAGTTCAAAATATCATCCAGTAAGTTGGTATGACGCCAACAATTACGTCCAAATTCACACACCTAATACTAACTAAGCCAATTAATTTCACTCTGTTTTTTATTGTTCCAAGATACTTCCCACCGCAGCTGCTTCTAGCAGCGACTCGAGACACAGCACAATGTGGTTATGTATATATGAAGGCGTTTTTTTAATGCCGTGTCGCTCGGACGTCTGTTCAGAAAGTCGCTGGCTGTACGTCGGTCATGCTGATGAGATGAAAAAAACTACGAAAGAAAGTGTGGGTAAAAACGTCGTTTCCCCTCAAGAGAGACCATCGTTACCACAGTCTTCTTGCCAAAACCAAACCTAAAATGGATATCTTCATTTCAAATGTCCAGTCTAGTCACTTTAAGTGACAGGAGGTTTTAGCAAGATGAGAAACTTGATTTTCAGACTTGAGCCTACCGTCAATATCCGAACAATTTAGTTGCCGCTTTATAAGTGCATGCGTTCTTTCACGGCTGTTGAACCATTCTAATCAATTCATACAGTTCGAAAAATTGTTTAAATATGGTTTAGGTATAGTAAATCTTGGATGAGCGTTATAATTCATGGACACCACTGCGTGTGATAATTTTTATCTGGAAGTCACTCCATGATCCAAGCTATTCCCTTTTAAGGAATTGGCTTTGCCAGTTGTAACCTTTACAACACAACAAACGAACTCCACAGTTCAACAAATCTTTACTTGACAAGCTGAATCAATGAGCGGTCTGAGTGACAAAAAACCGTTTTTGACAACTTACTCTGTCCCCGTAGCATTAACGAATTGGTTTTAAATCGGTAGACCAAATGTGTTTTGGTGAGTGCGGAAAAAAATGAAGATGATTAAAAAATTCAGGTAACCAGTCAAACTAGCCAACGGGATTTTCAAATTAAGTTTCTAGCTTTTACACTATACGCAGTCCGATGTCACGTGTGAATTACATACAGTCGGGTTGCCCAAGTCCAGATAAGAGGAAACGTGGCAGCTAGGCTCGAACCACCGACCGCTAAACGATGGGTACTTTCAGTACTTAGCTAACGCAGGCTCTATAGATTTGCATATCCCTGCGACACTACACTGTGCAACGAACAAGACGCAAGTTCCAAAATATGTTAGCGTCAAGCAACGTTGACGAACATACCTATAACAGATTATCACTGCACACATGACTCCAGCCAGTTGTTATTTACGTTTTTAACAAATAAAATCACACCTGCCCATGGTTGTCGTGTCACACTAAGTAACATGAATTGGATGCTGACGCAATCACCAAACCTATGTATAGACAATCTGGGTAGCCGGGGTTCATATACGTAAAGGTAACGCTGATTTTCGCCAATATTCCCTTATCCGCCTAGCGAGCGAAAGGGACAGTGAGATTAATACCGTACCAAGTTAGTAAACAACAAATAAAACGGCAACATAGTACCCCAAGCACTAAGTGATAACAAAACCAGGATTAAAGTGGGAGAAAACTTCGGAAACCCACAGTAATTTGTCACTTCCCAGTGGGATGCAACACAGATGGAATAGGTAAGTCATAAAACGGATGGAAAAAAGACGCATCAGAATGAATTAAAACTTACACTAAACAGTCTATTATCCCCGTGAACGCCTTCTCCCCCTGCGCGTGTTTGATCGTCTGGATACGGGTCTTGACAACTAGAGATAATGGAAAACGAGAACGTAAAATTCAGCCTATGTCTCTACATTTAAATAACTTAGTATCTATGATTGATCAACGAGACTAGGACATCACCGTGAAATCAGGACAGCGAAAGAGAACACAGCTGACATAAGAGTTCAACAAATTATGAAAACCGAAATATTGGCATGAGACGATGACGCTTGGCCAGAGCAACACAAAACGTTCGGTTTCTAGTATAAATGTCACGTTCGTGTGGGCCGAGTTGAATCACTATTTATCTCATTACCATTCAAGGGGATACGCTTGCCGAAACAATCACTAGGAGACTTAACACTGTTATCAATAGAACATTCTATGCTGCAAAATTACGTGTCTGTTTCAACTCTACTCCAGCTTGTGTTTACGGTTAAAGGATAAGTAGTCCGAACGTGACATTTATACTAGAAGCCGAACGTAACGATCAACTAGCCTTCCTGGACGTGATGATGGGTCGGTTCAATGTAAAATCCATAGGAAAGACCTGGAATGGGCAGTATATCCATTTCAGCAGCTTTGTCCCTCTAAGGCAGAAAAGAAATCTCATAAACTGCTTGACTAATAGAGCCATGAGAATATGTACACAGGATACAGTCTCCGATGAACTATCGTTCCTACGCACACTGTTCTTACAAAATGGCATTACCATTCCAAGGGGATATGCTTGCCGAAACAATTACTAGTGTGGTGGATTATCAAGCCGGAGGTGAGAGTATTCCAACACTTGGCGGAATACCTCAACGCGGAAGGGAGGTCCGTCCAAAAGCCCACAGCGAGCAGATTGCGGACAACACGAGCGACCGGACGAGCTATCGCTCAACAAGATCGGACTAACGGGCGAGGAGTGGCAGGCGAAAACCCCCCCCCCCGGTAGAAGGCGCCGATCACACACGTAAACCGGGCAGAAGTGCACACGACGTGTGAGCGGAAACCTGGACGTGTTGTGGACTGGAATGATGACTCATAAACGCGAGCGCATGCGTAGCGTGGTAACTATCGTGTTGGACAATAAAGATTGTGCTTTATTGGACGCCTTTCCGTTACACTAGGAGACTTAACATTCTTATCAATAGAACATTCTGTGCTGCCAAATTACGTGTCTGTTTCAACTCTACTCCAGCTTGTGTTTACGGTTAAAGGATAAAGTGCCCGTTTCTGCGGCTTCTTTTGTGTATACTCATTTACTTGTTCCTGTGGAACTAGTTACGTGGGTCGCACGACCAGGCGCTTATCTGAACGTATTCGTGAGCATCATCCAGCCTGGATCAGTAGCGGAGTCACCAAGACAATTACCAGCGCAATTGTTGCACACCTCGTTGATACACATCATACTGTCAACCTGGACTCCTCTTTTCGTCCGATTTACCGAGTCAACGCCGGTCACTCAAAAGCTGTCAGATGCCGAATTTTGGCCACAGCTGAAGCGATTGGAATTCGATTAAAAAATCCACCCTTATGCGCACAAAAGCGCTTTGTTCAGACGTTGAAGTTGCCATGGCCAACCACCCACACCACGACCGATCAAAGCGCCATGGTTCCAGTTGCGTCATAATTGTGACGTAATCGTATCAAAACGTTGTCTCCGTGTGTGCCAATGACGTGTCCGACCTCACTTGAACTTGTTTTTTTGTTTGTTTCGCCCTGACAACCCTGTTCCATATAAATGTTATGTAATTAGCCTGATGATGAATAACCGAAAACGAGCTTGTTCGCTACACTGTTGTTTTCTATAACAAAATAAATCACACAGACAGGCCTTGACGTTAAAGCGTGATATAAAATGTGGTCAAAACTTACCGTCAAATGGAGTGACTGAAAAGGCGGCAATCGTGCCTGCGAGGAAACCTGATGCGAAGGACCAATAGAAAACAGCTTCGATACTTCCAGGAGCTCGGCGAGGACCCTGGAGCAATGGAAGATAACGAAATACTATTTAACAATTTAAAGCGGTAAGAAAGATATTCTTTGGTCGCAGCAAACTAAAGTTTTACATCCGAGCTGCATGTACACCGACTGAATGGTGTCATAAACAAACTGTGAGGAAGGTGTTAGTGACCGCATTCGCATTCAAGAATAAGACTATACTGACGACCTTTTGACAGTAGGGGAGAGGGGTAAATAACGATTCAGATATACCACCACTCACGAAATTAGTACAGCATCCTCTG
The DNA here is from genome assembly GCA_014220965.1 of Paragonimus kellicotti. NCBI lineage: Eukaryota > Metazoa > Platyhelminthes > Trematoda > Plagiorchiida > Troglotrematidae > Paragonimus > Paragonimus kellicotti. The sequence goes on from LOND01000050.1 coordinate 133,268, forward strand.
GGTACCGCTGCTATAATAAGTATTCTACCGTTTTTATGATCTTATAGAATTCATAGGAGGTCAATTATACAAACAACTGTTTGTGGTCATTCTCGTCAGGCTTTTACAATAACATGCGAGTTATACACGAAAATTACAACAAATCGAATAGACCGTTAAAAATCCCACACGTGGGGCGGATCACAGTCCACTAATGAATGCGTTAGAGTGTCACACGTGCCTGCCATGAGACACGCTTTCAACGGTGCCAACTGGCTCGAGCTTCAGGTGACTGTGAGATAATCCGCCAAGGAAGGTGAAGAGTTTGTGAACTGTTCTTGGGCATGCAGAGAGGGTTTGTGAAGTGTCATGGTAACAGCCCCGACCATTGATAACAGTAAAACCACCATCATCTGACGAAAAGCGAGGCTTGCCTTTAGGTATTTACGCGAGTCACTACGACTGAAAACATTATTATAAACTCGTAAAATCAATGATGATACAGAATGCTGAAATATAGCCAACCAAATGCATTACCACTCTGAAACGATAGAACGGTGGTCAAATGCAACAGCTGTTCAACATCTTATTAATAATCGTAGAAGCCCATGTTGTTCATATCGTGACGGATGACCAAATCGAAGGCGCGATTATCCCACAACTCGGTGGAATATCTCGACGCAGTGATAAGATACAGACAAAGCCCGCAGCAGGTGGATTGCGGACAACATGGGCGACCAGATGAGCCATTACTTAACGAAATCAGACAAACGGGCGAGAAATGCAAGCAAAAAACCCACGACAGAAAGCGTCAGCCACACGCACAAAACCAGGCAGAAGTGCACACGACATGCAAGTGGAAACCGCCGCTGCGTTGTGGACTGGAATTCCGGTCCATAAACGCGAGCGCGCGTGCGGCGTGAACACGTGCGAGGTGGGTAATAAAGACCGTGCTTTAGTGAACGGCCTTTCGTCACAATATAACGCTGGTAGGTGACGGCAGATTACACTTTCCGAAATCAGGTTGGCTACCACAGTTAACTCTTCGAAATCAACTCACTACAATCACCCAGCTCGCGCGAAATAATGGATATGTGAAACCATTCACGAAAAATCGTAAGACCTAGCTTGGCGATATTTGACAGAGTACTCTAGCTGATGTAAGAAGTCTTCGAAATAACGTTTTTGTCACCATGTATCAAGCTAATAACACAGTGACTTATACACAAAAGCCACGATATCTGTAAAAAATGACAGTTAATTGTGAAATGCTGGGGAAACGATATGGAACCCTGTCATGTGGTTGAACGCCAGTGTGTAAAAACTCCATTGTCCGAGATTGATATATATCCACTGTAACGATGCACTTGAAAATAAATATAAGCCTTTTGGCCAACCACTAATTTGGATATAGAGTCATCTGCACCAAGTCACTTTATCAAACGAGTTACGCACATATAGCATGCTACAGCAAACCTGTGTACCACAGAGGGAACCTGCCTACCGTCAATATTATAATATATCTCACTTGAAATCTTTAAATGTACACTTATTATTCTTCGGAAAATTGTCCAATTTTCCAGGATCATGTATAAAAGAGCCGTGTGGCTTGCAGGAACAAGAGATGTTTCAACACAGTAATCAATCTAGCGAGTCAGACATGCAGTATCACGAGCGAAGTAAACGTCTGAATACACAAACTAGCTCTAACAGGAGCGAAACTCGAGTGCGGTGGTCCTTTTTGAAAGTGGCTGGCTAAAAAGTCCACGGGAATGCGGGAGCTACAATCAATTAAGTAGTATACAATTTGTTAACCAAAAAGTTCCCACTGTTTACTAGTAAGCACACAAAACCGTCTTCGACCCGCACGTAAATCGTACCAAAGACTAGAGACATCCCATAAACCCAACACAGTCAACTGAGGCCAACCCAACACCGCCTGACCAACATCCACCTGTCAAACCTATTGTCAAACCAAGGCTACCATAAACATCTTGCTTTAACGCAGTGAACGCATTCGATAAGGTTTTGCAAAATATACGGAAGAATATTGCACACCAATGCAGAAAGCTCTTGGTCAAGCAAGTACTCTGGATGTCTGACTTAACTTTGATCACACGAATTTGACGCAACCTTGTCTTATTTGTAATGCAAGCAAGGCTTATCGTTGCAGGATAATAATCCAGTTGTGGGTTCTGTTTGCCCCGTACTTCAGACCAAACGAAGTCCACAGGTGAGTGTGGATGGTAACAGCACTGTCCAATGAGTCAGAGATGTATAGCAAAGACAACTCACAAAACAGTTGTCTCTTAATTTCACATATAGCTCATACAGTAGAAAATGTGGTTGAAATTCATCGCGTCATGCATACCTGAAGATGTATAAGAGACAGGAACGATATTATATCAAATATCCTAATTCCTAGTGTAGTTGTGTTCATTGAAGGTAGTAAGCAAATGTAATAAGTTTATAACAGAGAGTAAGGAGAACAAATTGACAATAACAATCACATGGTAACAGTAGTGTGAAAACTGACTTTAAAAAATGACAACCTTGGGGAACAAAGCGAAAATCGGTGCACAAGTTGATGGGAACACAATCGTCAAATGAGGGTGTTGCAAAATAAAATGGTTCGTAGACCAAAAAATAGAAACTGTATCTCGACTGAAAATAACAACGTTCAATAAGGTTGATCGCACGCAACGCCACTCCAGGCGTGAGCTACCGGTCGAAACAAAGACCGCACCCGACCTATTCGCGATGCATCAGCATGTTTGCGCACGTCCGCAGTACGTGTGAGTGTCTGGCGCGAGCGTGTGTACAAAAAAAAGGTTTGAACAGCGCCCACATTTTACAGGCGTGCGGTTAATGGCTGGCCTGACGAATAAATGGATCGACCAGCCGAACTGCTAAATTGATCAGCAGAATGAAACGATGATGCTTACTAATCAGCCATCCATGCTGTTATCCAGCCTCACATCATATGATCACCTATCAGCGTTTGACAATTAAGTTCACCTTCGTGCGACGTTCAAAAGCTACATTAGGCTACTTATGCTTTGCAAAAAAATTGCCCGGGAATGCAAAACGACGAAAAAATGCAACAAGAAGTGTAAGTATTGCAACCAAACAAATTAACCCACATCAACCAGCTCTTTGTTGACGCACAGTTTTAACGGAAATGACAGTAATTGATAGTGAGCATGACTTGCAAAATACATTCCTTGAAATTGAAGCACGTATCTTATGGTCCTTTTTGGGAGTGGCTCTGACCTTGTATCTTACACTGTAGGACAAATTAATGAGGTGGATACGCCGGTGTAGCATCAGACACAGGCAAAGTTGCCGAAGACAAAGGCTTGAGAAGGCTTTTTCCTCTATCGACGTGGGAAATGACAAAAGCATTCCGCGGCTCTTGAAGGAACAGCCTTCATCCATATTTTTTCTCAACACTCCCGTTAAATTAATTCAGTCCAGAGCAAGAAAGCATTACATGCCGAACCGTCAAGCATATTACAGAGCAGTACTCAGGGCCAGAATGCGATATTTCCTTAGGAACTAAACGTCGTGGAACCTTTTACTGCAGAGGAACTTCCACTGTTGCAGACGGCCGATGTACTTTTACCAAATCATCCGTTTGCACTTGTTCATCTTAGTAGTCGTTAGTGGTCTGGCCAAATGTGATCAATAGGTTTATGTGTTCTGATAGGTTGATTGTCAGATTGGTCACATTTATGGTTAACATGACACATCCGTTTTGGTCCCGTACACAAATCCAGTGTACATTCTCATGCCTCATGTTCTGATGCCGCGTGCATGGTAGAGCTATAACACTCTTAAAATGTCAACATTTTCATTGTTATTGTTTTAGTAGAGGGAACTGGTTGCCGTCCTTTTCTTTCCAGAAACTACATTAAAAACCACAACTATGCGCAAAGTGCTCGCCAAGACTACATGATACTCTTTTCCGGACAGTAATGGTGTTTGGGAAGGCGAAAGTGGTTTGCAAAATGCTCACTCCTTGTTTTTCAAAACGATGACTGGAAACTTTGATTGTTTTATTTCACATTGACCACCATCGTAAATTTTCACTTCAACAATTATCACATAACACACTGTATCCCTGATACCTCCTGTCAGGTTCCACACCATTCGCATGCCATGATCATTCTCAGAAGTGCCACCGTTGCAATCCTAGCATAAACCTACATGTTCTAGACGTGGCTGTTATTTGAACAATACGCTACCATGAGTTCATCTAGGATTCGCCGGTCTTGGTAAGTAAATAGTGTCAGAAAGAACAACTATCTCCGAAAAGAACCAGCCAAACATCAACGGCAAGTGTGCATGCGTTGACGTGCGCTCAAGGCAATTTCGACCTGAACAAAAGCGTAACTACTTTTTCTAAATGCCTTTCCAATTGCATAGACAGATCAAATTTTGTCTTGCATGTTAACAATCCGTGGAGTTTTATACAAAACGGGCAGACATAAATAGTACTAAATTAAAGTAAAAACTCAAAACGGGGCAAAAAGACCAGAACATAGAGTAAGAGCTGATAACGCCAACAGGCGGCGGCAGTCGCTACAGTGACAACAACAACGAAATCGGTTGTGTGTCCCCGGTAAAGTTTGGATAATGTAAACGTACTATGGGAAAGTCCAAAACGGTGACCTTTCTCACAGACAAAGAAAAACTGGATAGTTCTGTCCATACATCCGGCGATCTTCTCATTGGCCAAAAAATGCTTCCCACCCGTTAACGAGGGGAGGCAATTTTGTGATACACCCTTGGCAGCATTCTGTCAGTGTGCATCGATCGTTCACGTGATCAATATTTTCAGAAACCAGAATGAAGGTCAGTCATGCCGAAACAAGCAGCTTGACATGAAAACGTACAGCTCGAAATTCTGCCCACCGGTCAACATCTCTGCGAACACAACATAGCTATAAGGACGGCTAATGGAAAGAAAAGAAGTGGACGATGTCATTAGTGCCCGTCTGTAACGTTGCACTTGAGAACGAAGCATCATCATCATAGACAGCAATACATCAGTGGTTCACACTGATGCTTGACTGCCACACAACCACGAAGAAGAAAAAAAAAAAACTTATATAGGAAGAAAGAAGAAAACAGAGGAGGGGAGGGGAAGTGGACCTAACTACTAAAAATAGCTACGTCTATATTCAAACATACAACATCAAGGCGCCTACACCTTGCAAACAAACAACCGAGCTGTGAGTGAAAGTAAGGCGTCATCAGCAAGACAGCTTCCTTACGGCTTTCACTGCCCCGCATCATTAAGTGCACTCACTTCACAGACAACTCGGCCAAACAACGACAGCATTCACGCCACTGAGCTCGATTAGCCGCCATCTCACCTAACGTCTCAAGCCACCGACTCTGTGAGTCGCGAGGGCCCCAGCCCGGGAGACGAACCCGACCTACAGTGACCAACCCCTTCGTAAACGATTTCATTTGTCTACGCCAGGTCATCATCTGTCCACCTCGCACCTTGCGCCAGTCGGCCGCAGCGTCGGCAAACAGTGCTCGGTGTGGCAAACGACTAGCTGGCATCCTTAGTACATGACCTAACCATCTAAGTCTGTGCAAATGTAGCGACTGAACAAGAGAACTCGTTTGACAATCAGTGCCAAACACCCGCTTCCTAACCTCCTCGTTGCTTACTCGCTGGTGCCACCCGATACGAGCGATTGAACGCAGACATCGGTGGTCAAATACCTGGAGACGGTTCACGTCCTCTACCCTGAGCGGCCAGTTTCGCTGCCGTAAAGTAATACGGCCCTCACTGTTGTTTGATATACACGACCCTTAAGCTTTAGGGAAATACCTCTCTGTCGCCATAGGTGTCTTAGATTAGCGAACACCGCCCTAGCCTTGGAAATACGCGCTTCTATTTCATTCCCTACACCTCCGACGCCACCGCTGATGCAGCTTCCCAGGTATACAAACCGGTCAACAACCTCCATGACTTCATTATCTAACATTAAATCTACGTGATCACAACAATCTTGCAGAAGCACTTTGCATTTTGAGGCTGCAAAGCGCATTCCGAAGTACTTAGCAGAACGCGAAATAGCGTCCAGTGTTGTTTGTGCCGCTTGAAAGTTGTCAAACAGCAATACCTTATCGTCAGCATAATCAAGATCAGTCAGTCTTTCACCAGGTAGGAGGTCCACGCCGGCATCATTTGAGTGCCGCAGACAGTCCTCCATTATTTCGTCTATGACGAAATTGAACAAAAATGGTGAAAGGGGACAGCCTTGACGTACGCCGCTCCTGGTGCTGAAACTGTCAGACAGTTCACCGTAAACCCTAACCTGAGCTGAAGTATGGGAATAAAGCGCCGACAGTATGTTCACATACTTAGTCGGTACACCCCTACGTTTAAGCGACTCTAAAAGTGTAGATCGGTCCACCGAATCAAACGCACCTTTATAGTCGAGGAATACGGCGATTGTTGGCCGGCGAAGCACTTGTGGATAAACAGCGTGGATTCAATGTCAGCGGATGGCTAGGGAGCTATTAACTGCCAGAAATAAAATGTCATAGACGCACGCAGAAAGCATATTCGTCGGCACAAATAGCTGGGAGAGCTCTCAATATGCGCTGAGTTCTGTAAAATACCTCTCAAGAACATAAGCCGAGTTTAAAAGAATGACAATACTTGGTCGACACAGAAGTTATAAAAAACGGAATCAGTTGAACAGTGCAGAAGGTAATTTCGATTAAGCCATGAACAAGAGGTTTGTGTACTATTGCTTCCCAGAATGAAACATACTTGTCTAGTAAACGCTTTTACCAAGTATGGCCTTTTTTGCATTGGGCACCCACCAGAACCACTCGCAGATCAGAATGAATCCGGCAGTTGTGCCGGATTAAACCGATAGTTTACGCATTGACTGCAGAGCGAATCACAAAACCATATGTGAACACGTCGTTCACATCCAGTACCCAACGAACTGAGTAGGCTAGCTCAATATCTTTGGGCGCGTTTCCACATTGCGAAGTGGAGAATAACCGGCACGTGAGGATTAACCGCAAAATTAACGGGGTTCGCCCGACGAATAAGCAGTCGTGGGCAGTAGGCGGTAATACTGCCGGGGAATGGTGGATTCAAAAGCTGGCAACCGTCACCTATCAAATACCACACAGGCTTTTTGACGATACTACGACAATGTCCACGCTACCCCGCCGCAAGAACCACTTAAATTTCACATTAGTACATGGGTTCCTGGAAGGTGAACCGTCGGTATGGTAAGCGTATGCTTCGTCACCTTGGGCAAATCAAGAGTTAGGAATCACCGGTTCCAATGAGTTAAAAGGGTTCACCGGTTACGTTGAATGGCTAGATCTTATGTAAAGAGCGCATAAATTTAGTCAGCGGCCCCCAGAAACCCGAGACAGACGATGCAATAATTTCGTTAATTTGGGAATTCCAGGTTGGGAGGATCTACTACATTAGATCGTACGAGCCTAACTACTGGTCACCGGAACTCAATGGACGGCGTACTCTGCGCCTCGCCCAGCTGCTTCGTGGATCAGATTGCCTCTGAGCCAAAGACTTCGTGTGAGACCCCTAAGGAGAATCCTCTTCGTCAGCTTGGGCAACTAAGAAGTAGAAAACAATGTTGTCCCCGAATAAATCTGAAAAACGTCATAGTACTGCGGAAACTTGTGTTCATATCACTACCCTACAAAGGGATGATGTAGCACTCTTCATGGGACAAAGAATGAACGTAGCACTAAATCGCACTTATAGGTCAACCAGGCTAACTGTGCTGCATCAAGCAACTCGCACCCCCACAACTCCGAGAATGGATCTACAGGGTGTTGCAGATAATTTCATATTTTGCTTTATTTTTATATACAGCCTACATCAGTTGCCTTTGTACAAATGAACACTTGTTCAGAATTGATTCGACATAACAATACACTTCTCATGCGCGCGTCTCGTATCCCTGGTGCTCCTGCTCAACTTAGGTCGAAATTGCCTATAGTGAACTATTCAGTGACTGTTTTGAGCTGACTATTTGTGTTCATATATTTGTATAGCACTAGTTCCCTACAAATTGGCAAGCCTGTGTATTGACTTTGATCACACGCACTGCCATAGTTTTGTTTACTCCGCAGTCTCTTCCTCTTCTATAATTCTTCCCAAACGTCCTAGTATTTTCCCTCTCCTTTTTTGTCTTCCTCATCATGCGTTCTGACATCGAATAGGAATCGACTGTTGCGATTAAACTTCCTGAGTTTGACAGTAGATTCTGGACTATGGGTTGCACAGATCGAAGTTGTTTTTGAGATCCACTCACAATGCACCATGTATAATTACGTCGTCTCAAATTTACCTGAGGTTGTGGCTTCAGAAGTTGCGGATGTGATTTTTGAACGTTCGGCTGATAATTTATTAAGGAAAATGCTCGGAAGTCGAGAAAACAACCGGATCTTTTAAGCAACGCAAAGACTGTCGAACACTGGTTAAAACCACCCAGAAGTGGATGCACACCGACGCCATAAGCTGCACACAAAAGCCACGGGGTGGCCAGCGGCCGCGGGTCTTGGCCGAAGAGGTGGCGAACTGCCGGAATAGATGGCAGATGACCGCGGCTGTGGAGCACAACTTCGAGTAAGAGTGAAAGCTCGTTTCGAAAAAAATTGTCGCTCAGCACTTTAGGAACACCTTGATTGTCGCGTGGTAACCGTAACGAAGCTTCACCACAGTTTTTGGCATGGATAACATAACGAACAGAGAAGAGGGAGGACGCTCTGTTTTCCAACTCAGGAAGTGCCACGGACAACAAAATTCAATTTGTTGGGTTGATGAAACGAATTTTAACTTGTTCTGCACTCGCATCATGAGGTCTTCATTAAACGAAGCAAAGACATGCATGGCCGTCACCAACTGTCGCGGGTGCAATCAGTATTTGATCGGCACCATGACAACCGGAAGGTCTATCTGAATGTGGAAGTTGCGATCAAGTGTGGGTGGTGTTCAGTTTGGAACAATCCAAATCTTTGAACTTCAATTTAAAATGATTTTGTCTTGACTTCCCTATGGCTGATTATTCTGCTACTTTATTAACTGGCGGATTGGAATAGTCACCAACAGTTGAAAACGACGTCCGCAATATAGGTCATACGGATAGCAACCGATTACAAACACAAGCACAATTTGAGAACTTGACGGGGGAAAAAATCTCAACATGGGTACATCTCGGAACTTCAATAAGGACAACTGAAACCAATCGAAACTCGCACACCAGTTAAGAGGTGATCCAAAAACAAGCGTGGCGTCCCATTAAGGCCAATTGATAGCATGGACAACTCAGCGCACCATAAGCTAGTAAGATGGCTTGTCGACACCTACCACCGTACTATCCGTCGAACGTTTACTCTTTATTGTATGAAATATTTTTCCGAACTGGCGCAAGCTTTAAAAAACTCATCGGTGAGTTTGCATAAGATGTACTCCATAGATGTTGACTCTAGTTACAAACGTTCCCCCCTCTCCAAAAAGTCGACATTTTGTGTGGTTGTATCTCTCGTCGTAATTGACCTCCTTGCACCCCAGTTGATTACCGCAGAGAGCGTATACTTTTGTGTACAGAGAATAACCATTTTGATTTTGGAGGATTGTCATAAACAAACTTACGTTGTAGCGATGAGTAATTTTTTGAATTTAACTCTTGCGAATGTGTTTTAGGGAGTGACTGAACTGCAACTGTCTGACGCTATAGATGATGCCAGCCTTTGTAAGCGATATGTAGATGATATCTGCATTTTTAACACTAATATTCACTTTTGAACCTCTTGAATTCCGATCATCCTAACTTTTCTGTCTCATGAAGAAACAAATGACGGCTCATCTTTTCTAGACGTTTTACTCTAAACGACAGGTTGGCTCACTACGATACCCTCTGCAATGCAACTTGGAGCGGTTACTTACAAACGAAGTCTGGTGCGAACCCTGTTTCACAGAATCCGACAGATCTGCACCGATGATTGTTAACAAGGACAGAAGGATAGATTGAAGGTATTGTTCATGAACGTATATCCCGAGAAGTTTGTTGATATTCAGCCATAAAAGATTGATCAAGACTGTCATATGCACGGTTCCTAAGAAGCAGATCTTTCTGAACCTACCTTTCAAAGGCGACCATATCACAACTGACGTAAGTCAAAAATTACAGTCTGCTCTAACTCGTACATACCCTGCGGCTGAATTGCGGTTGCTACTCACAACTAGGAGTGTCGCTCAGCTTGTTCATAATCGTGACCTACCGAAATGTTGTATCACGTATAATCTATCAGTTCACTTGCAGTTGCGGTGACGTCTATATCGGCAGAACAGATCGGTGCCTACGACAAAGAATGGCTGAACATATGCCTAAGCGGTTGGTGTGCGCGCATGACGCAACAGGCAATGGTAACAGAACGAAGAAGCCGAAATCCCACTTCGCGCTATGGAAACAAGCCATGTTGTTGACCCCGCCAACTCGTTTCACGTGTTACTGCGCAATCGGAATCCGAAATTGCTTGCTTCTCCGAGGCAATGTTAATCAATACTCGCCGTCCGGTCCTGTGTGTGCATAAACTGTTGACTCACGCAGTTTGTCTACCCTGGAACTGTTTCATACAAACCCAATTGTTGATTGTTTCTATTCCTTGTTGGTACCCGCATATCCTGTATATTCTAATGTTCTACGTTCGTGACTGAGAAGAAACGAAATGTTAACATCCGGCGATGACTTCTTTCGTTATTGTTGAACAATTTCTTCTTTAGCCACGTTTGAATATGCAACTTTTCATTAAATGTAGAAAGAATAAAAGTAGATTTTCTAGCATCATAAACACCCTGAACTGTAGCGTTAAAGGTTTCGTAAGTCAAGGCTTCAATTGAATATAACATACGGAGAGGTCCTTCCAACAAATAAATCTGAGTCAACTTGAGTACCCAATTAAACCCAAGGCATTGAAAATCATACCTCATTCTACGGTGTTGGTTGCAACGAACACATACCTCTGCCTGGTTTTTTGAATAAGCCTTTTAGAAGCACAGTGAGTCGTAGGCTACGGACCATAGAACAAACAGTGGAAAGTACAAGCGTAAGGAAGTAGACGTTGACAAACATCACAACAAAAGTCAGGCACACCGAAATGTGTGTATATTAGAAGCACAGTTCAGACGCACAATCAAAAGACTGCACATTCACGTGTAAAACTGAACTGGAAATAGTCAGACTCACGAATTCAATTTGTGGAATGTGTACCTGTCGAATGCCCCGTCTGATAACAGTTGCCCTTTAGTTCTAACACAAACGCAAAGTGGTATCTTCATTAACGACCTAAGCAAGAACCTTCAAGCAACCTGGTAGTAAAAATGAAGTTTTTAAATACATGTAGCCGGAATGGAGCGAAACTTCAGTGTGTAAAACAATGTAGAAGTGGTCGAACCCACCATTTATCTGGTATTTGGAAAAGCGGAATAAAATTAGGACTAGAACTGTGGTCTGCGCTCATGTCTGGAAGGGATCTTCCCAGTTATTCACCTTGGAGGCTCTCAAAAGAGAGACCACTGTGTACGCACTGCCTATGAAAGAACGCGATGTACTCAAAATTGCAGACAAACTGCGTGAGTTGCACGTTTGGTGGAAATCAGTAAGCAGTCCTTCCATCTTCTTACAAAACTTCAATACATTGTTCCGGCATACTTCCAACAAGCGTAGCACAAGCAGTTAAACTCAAGTTGCGCCATACTTCTTTCACAGTACTCTTTGAGCTTACAGGTGAGCACAAGAGGCTGATATATCCGCATATCTGAGACAGTATTGTCTAAAGGTAGTTCAGTGCGTAACGGTTCGCAAAACAAACTGAGCATTCAAAAACTACTTAACGAAGTTGTCCTATTTTTGACGCGCAG
>LOND01000050.1:148021-171360 GCA_014220965.1 Paragonimus kellicotti
AGTTGCACGTTTGGTGAAATCAGTAAACAGTCCTTCCATCTTCTTACAAAACTTCAATACATTGTTCCGGCATACTTCCAACAAGCGTAGCACAAGCAGTTAAACTCATACTCTATTTGCATACTCTTTGAGCTTACAGGTGAGCACAAGAGGCTGATATATCCGCATATCTGAGACAGTATTGTCTAAAGGTAGTTCAGTGCGTAACGGTTCGCAAAACAAACTGAGCATTCAAAAACTACTTAACGAAGTTGTCCTATTTTTGACGCGCAGGACGTGCATATGCTGCGTTGTTGTTTTGGAAAAGTACAGCTCCTTGTATTTTTGTCGCAGCGAATGATACAAGAAAACCCAAGGAAATGATAATACAGGTTATCGCATTTTGATTTTAATCCGAGGTTTTCAGTTCACTCAAACCGCTGAAAACTTACCCTCGGACCACCAGTTACCACGTGTAAATTCGTTTGTGGAAAACAGACTTTAGAAGTAAAAGGTGTTTTGGCGAACAGTCTGTTTTCGGTTATTCATCATCGGGCCAATTACATAACATTTTATATCATCATGGTTGTCAAGCGAGCAAAATCAAAAGCAATTAGTCACACAATTATGTGGTTGTGAATTGGAGGGCAATTAGGTGACAAAATTGCCCAACGGAGTTGTCGAAGTCAGTTACGGGGGCCATGGTAACCGCAGGGCCTGTACAAATTTCTTCTGAGCGCACAACTGTGGATTGCGCAACCGAATTCCGATCGCCTCCGCAGTGGCCAGAATACGAAACTTGACTCCTCTGGATTGACGACTGGGCAAGCGGTAAATGGGCTGGAAAGCTACTTCCGGTGAGATTTGGTGACCTGAATCAACAAGGTGCGCCAGAATTGCACTCGAAATGGACTTCACCTCGCCCTTAGTCAGCCATGCGGGGTGGTGCTCACGTATCCTCTGAGAAAGGCGCCTGGTTGTGCGACCGACGTAACCTGCTCCACAGGAGCATGTGGAAGATATACAAAATGAGGTCACATTTAGCAACGTATCTTTGAGTTGTACGTGAATTACCGAGTCAGATCTGAACGAGATTCGCAGTTGTGCCGCACTATAGGTCTTTTCAATTGCGTTACTTAGTCTACGAGTCACCAGTTAACAACGCTCGCTTTGTGTCCTGCTCATGTAAACCAACTTTTTTCCGCAGATGGGAGCTTAACTTTCGGTTCTGTCAGTTCCATATGTCTATCCACGAAGTTTACAGGATAGGCGTTCTCTGCGAATATCCGCCGTAGAAACACCATTTCTGCATCAATCATGTCATCAGTGCATATCCTCATAGCTCTGTATGTTAAACTCCGAACTGAGTTACTAACTCTAAGTATTAGGGGTAGATCTAACTGAAAAGTGAATATAACTGGCCGTTCGAATTTTCGTGAATACCCCTCTGAACTGACTCCGCTCTGCACGACGCATTCCAATGCCACAGCTCCGGAAAGGATATTCGTCCATCTTTCTACCGGCCAAGTGTAAAGCTTGAATTAGGTGTGCATTGTGTTGCATCAGCAAAAGCAAGCTATTCCAGATCCACAGTTGTCAGAACAACTACATCAATAGTGAATGTCCAGTAGCTTTGTAGAGGAGCGCTTCTGGGGTCAATAAACCCACGAAGTGTAGATTCGCTTAAACATTGATGAAGATTAATCTGTTAACAGTGGCCTAATCGGTACCCCCACTCGCATACCGTCTCTGACGGTACATTTTCTCGATCAGTTGAAAATTGCGCATTTCTGTCGTAAGTTATATCAGCTGCCTGAGGCGCTGTTCTCTTTGTTCAGTTCTAGTAGGGGTATTCAAGGAAAGGGACTCGAATCGGCAATAATATTCACTTTTTCAGTACGTACCCCTCAAAAGAAGAGAAAACTCGGTTCAGAGTTATACATAATCATACATATATGTAGGATTATGTACTGATTGACATGATTGATCAGAAATGTTTTCTACGGCGTGCTATTCCAGAGAAAGCCTACCCTATAACTTCGTGTCATGTCATATGGAAACGACATGAACCGAAAGTTAAGCTAACCCATCATAGACGGATTATAAGTTGGTTAGCATGACGCTAGATACCAAAGACGATGTCGTGGCTAACATGGTGATCGTAGCTAAGTAAACGACAATTGTAAGAAGACTCTATTACTGTGCGCATTCTAATCTGCGAATCTCTGTTCATATTGACTGCTAATTCACGTTACAACTCAAAGATACGTTGCTAAATGTGTGACCTTCCTTTTGTGTTCTTTCTTCCATGCTCCTGTAGGAGCAGGTATAGCGCTTGGCTACATAGCCATACGCCTTTCTCAGAGAATAGTGAGTCACACCCCGCCTGCTGCTTAAGGTCGAGTGAAGTCATTTCGAATGCAATTCTAGAAGCAGACCTTGTTGATCAGGACCATCAAATTCATTGGAGTAGGCTTTCGCATCATTATCCGTTGCTATGCCTCTATCGTCAATCCAGAAAAGTCAAGTTTCGTATTCTGGCCACTGCGGAGGCGATCGGAATTCGATTGCGCAATCCACAGTTGTGCGCTCAGAAGAAATTTGTACAGGCCCTGCGGTTACCATGGCCCCCGTAACTGACTCGACAACTCCGTTGGGCAATTTTGTCACCTAATTGCCCTCCAATTCACAACCACATGACATAATTGTGTGACTAATTGCTTTTGATTTTGCTCGCTTGACAACCATGATGATATAAAATGTTATGTAATTGGCCCGATGATGAATAACCGAAAACAGACTGTTCGCCAAAACACCTTTTTACTTCTAATGAACTCATGGGGCTATTCGAATCGTTGAAAACAGACTTTCCCATCCGGAGATTGCTCTGTCGACAGCGAGTGCAGACATTCTGTTCATTCGAAATAATTTAAGTTTTTAAATATAACGGCGTGCCAAGACTTACGTTCGACGTGATCAAACATTGCTTGCTTGTGTACTGAGTAATGAGATCGTCTTCCTCATCTTTCTGCAAAAGCATGCGCTTTTACTCCTTTGGCACTTGGCAGTCCGTCAGACGTCAACCGAATGATCAGACTTTTAGCTCGTTCTGACAAAGCACTTGGATGTTCACACGTTTACTTGGTGTAGCGCTCACTGAGCGGCGATGTGCAGAACTTTTTCATTTGTGTGGTAACAGAGTGACATACTGTAGACTGACGAAATGGTATAGGTGCAAAATTTCCTTACTTTCAACTGTCAAGTGGCCGCCTGGTAGTTTGTTGAGAAAGGTGAAAATGCTTGTCCGATCTTTGGTTCACAGCACTACTCGTCGTGGTTGGTTAATAAGCTTACAGCAGATAACTGATCAAAACTTGCTTGGCAGATACTGTCAAGATTCAATAGCAAATGTTTTTGGCATATGAGAACATATGTACACTACACCCAGATTCTTTCTCGCGGCTGCTATTCACATATTGGCCATCAAAAAGAATACCATATATATATATATATATATATATATATATATATATATATGATTATAACATTATATTATATATTGTCAAATATGATTTATATATTTTTAGATATTGTGACCAATAAAAGGTTGAGAAAGCGGGTTGCAAAAACTCTGCTCTAGACCACGTATTTACAAAATTATCCAAAAAACCCTAAGCTCTTATCGCGATGGGTAGCAAAAATTGAACTTTAAACTGAACTTAAGGATAACATGCGCCTCATTTAATTATGCTTACACGAAGTGTCAAGAAGCACGAAGTTGGAATAAACTCACCAAAGCGTTGAAGTTGGCAAATAAAGGAAAATAGATCATGGAGAATGACACGTCTCGGAGAAAAGTGGCGGCCATACCGCGGTAGAGACCGAAAATACCCCTCTCACGAACCAGCTGGATGGCTATTTGAGTTGCCGAAATACGACTGGCTGCCGCTGCACCGTTTGCCTCCAGGGTTGCTTAAAACGAGATTAAATAAATTAGCTATGTTCGAATCGTTGGAAAAAGTTCACCCAACTACACCAGATTCCAAGTGGTAATCAAATGAGTAATAATCATACTGAGTTGCGAACAAGCTGGGCTTCGGCTGGAGTCGAACCAGCGACAGAAACAACAATCCAAGCAGAATTAGATAAGTATCGCTGTGTCCCGTTAGAACTCTGCAACAAATTAATATTTATAGACATCGATTAGCTGCCACGGTTAATAGATCCTGATGGCTGAACCATACAACAGTACAACATCTAACCCGAATAATAAGTTGAGCTGATATATTTATGTTTAGCATGTAATGACCACATGAAGTGACAAACGTGCCACTTGGCACGGAAAACTAAAACGCGAGTAGCGTCAACAACAGAAATACGGATGAACGATGTTACAAACTACACTTAATGCTGAGTTAATTAACGCAGTATAAACTGGATATAACTTGTGTCTGGTCGTCCTCCAGCCCTCGAAACCCTATGCAACACGACTCATTAGTAAGTGGTCGGCGTTACCAGTATTCATGAACGCTGATGTGGTCTTACGTTGAACTTTACGAAATCGTAATCGTTCATTAGCGTCAGATAAGTGGAACTGATAATGAATAAGGCACGGGATCCGAACGGCATTCGTACAAACATGGCCTGAGTGCCAATATACATAGGTGATGACTTCAGCTAATTATGTGAGCGTTAAACTATGCTTCAGTCACAGTATGCTCGTGTGTGAAAAACGTACGAATTAAGAAAGATGATAATGAAGGGCTCTGAAACAAGTAGTGCGTATAAGTACCCAACGTGCCTAATGGTAATTGAACGCTGGTACCGCGACACCTACGACAAAGATAATGGCGAAGTGACCTTCAACATCATCATCATAGACAGCAATACATCAGTGGTTCACACTGATGCTTAACTGCCACACAACCACGAAGGAAAAAAACCTATATAGGAAGACCTATGGAGATAGACAAACACATGCAACCGTTGGAACGAGTTCATGAACGACGAAAATCACTTCATAATCGAACGCCTTTTATGATAATCAAAAGGGAAAATCAGTCAGAGTTAATTGTGGCTTTTGTGCCTTGGAAAACTTCTTTGCTGATTTTTTTTACTGCTATCAGATTAATTTCTTTTCTAAGAAGAAACACTTTCACGAGTTACAGAAAAGTTTGCACTTGGTAAGTCCAATGAAGAAATAAGCCTTCTAGAACTATACAAGAAACGCTGCACGGAGTTTGTAGTATATCTAATCTCCCTCGGGAAGAAACAACACGGAAGTCATATTGAACGTATCGACCCGCAGGCGGATTTCTAAATCCGTTCATGAGTAGGCTTTGCACCTGTCTCAGGCAACTTTAAGTCTGAATTATGCCCGACCAGAGAATCCAAGGCGAGGTCCATTTAACGGTAGTTTTACTCCCATGTTCTATGTCATACTAACGTCCACTAAACAGTCACTGTGACACGTGAGCAATGCTCTTCATGCACTGCCTCTTGCAAGCGAAAGTGCGCAGAAGACATTAGACTACTTTTCTGATCTGAGACCTATTGACTTAATGGGCGCGGTGCCAATAAGAACTAAAGGTTCTTACGCTGGGAAACGGAAAGCAACCCACGTTTGACCAGGAGTTTGGAATCCTGAAACAATAAACGATAAGACGGCGTCCCTTACGACACTCCTTCCTCATTGCTTTTCTTAGCCAGACCCTGAGGTCAGATGAAAAAGTGCATATGATATGGTTTTGCTAGTCAAGAGTTCCTGAGTTCAAGATATCGCAGTCCGGATCATGTGCGAACCTGAGGAAGCTGACAATATCCCAGCAAACGCATAAGCATATCGTTGCACGGTGACATGGTGGACGATGTAACACTGGTTAATTTGATTTCCTCCCTTTAGCCCGAACGGCATGTATTATTGGCTATCCCAACGTGTGATTCTTTGTTACTGTATAGCTAATGCGCGAACGTCGCAGGCTACCAGTTGAGGTAACTCAACAGTAGATTTCTTTTGAGCGAGTCTATAACATTTTGATAAGATAGCAGCAGTTTTAATGAGCTCTTAACTATTGTGACGTTTATAGCAAAGTAACTGTTCTACTCAATACGGTGCATCCACATCTATCGGATTTCGTGGAAGGAAATTATCTTCATTAAAAAAGAAACACAAAAACACTTCCTTTCCTAGAAGGCCTCTCTTGTTTGGAAAGAGTATTGCACTAGGGCTCAAGTAACAAGTTAGGACGATATAGATATTTTCGCAAGTAGACAAGACAAAAAAATGGCGAAGCAATATGTGCAGCGGCCTCAAGGATCACAGCATCGCATTCGTTTGTTATACCACGTGCTAGAACGGCTTACGACAGTACAACGAAAAAATGCCGCCATATAAAGGCAATGACTAGAGGAAAGTTATCGTCTATCAGGGGAAGCACAAGTCGGTTACAAACTAATTCTGAGCACAGATAGTTTGTACTTCAAGATTAATGCGGCTGCAGCAAAACGTAATAGGCGTGCGTGTTTCTACCGGCTAGTCGGTATAATAGAATGATGCTATGAAATTTGTGCATAACGTAACTACCTCTTCACCAAGTTCTTCAGAGAAACGATATCTTACGTTACCGCAGTTGCAGATTGACTGATAAACGAAATATGAAGTTCTAGTACTACCGTCATATTCGGAGATAACGTTATTAATCCAATGCGATTGTGCAGCCACAGTGCAACCGCATTATTTTTGTCCAATGAGTTCTGCCAGATACCTTGCTCGGGAAATGCTTTCCCCTAAGTAAAATAGCCCCGTGTTAGGAGGCTTTTCTTGTGGCTTTCGGGTCTTGGCTTTAATATTCTGATCAATGTAACACTAACAAGTCTAAACTCTAGGCCCAGAGTGTCAGATGCGCATGTGGTTAGCAGCCTGATAAACAGGTAATCTTCTACGTAGCGCTTTTGCCAGAAGAATGAGGAAACTATAACCGAACTTGGCCATCAGAACACAAAACGACAAATTTTGTTTTACTGACGACATGCGAATAGCATACCGTCATTCGCTGACGATGGAGGCAGTAAAAATACCTTCGGATGTAATGGACTCCTCATACCCAAGCCGCTCTTTGTTATCTGATACCAAACAGACTTTCATCATCATCATCATCATAGACAGCAATACATCAGTGGTTCACACTGATGCTTGACTGCCACACAACCACGAAGAACAAAGAAAAAAAAAAACTTATATAGGAAGAAAGAAGAAAATAGAGGAGGGGAAGTGGACCTAACTACTAAAAATAGCTACGTCTATATTCAAACATACAACATCAAGGCGCCTACACCTTGCAAACAAACAACCACGTTCATCGGTAGGCCTGATAAGGTAAACAGGTAAAAAGACCGACGGCATTAAAGGAACGCACCATAATTTTTTTAATTATCAGTGTCAAGCATGGTCTCCATCAGAAAGCACGAAAAACTGCAAAATGACCACACCCTAAATAGTTAAATCAAATCTTAATCAATATGAACCATGTTAGGCTACCACCGAGAATTGTGTTAACTCCAAATACATCAGGATAAGCCGGATGTGATAGCAATGCGTTGGTGCGTTGGCCTCGTTCGACTGAACTACATCCGAGAGCTCAGTTCGCTCAATTCTGCCAGATAAGTATCCTCAACCAAATAATAACGGCACTAATCCAAAAAGCTGTCCCAAGTTTTGGTGGACAGCGCACCACGGTTGCTTTCAACGGTTATGACTAGGCGATGCACCAACATCTCTACTTCTTAAGAAATAATAGTCAGGCTGATTGAGTGATTGTGCACGACGGTCTACTGCTTCAGTCCATTTACCTACATATAGCCAATGAGGCTCGCTGATCTTACGTTACCTTCAGTTTTACACCGTGCTAAGCAGTGTTGATGCACTAAAACGTGCTTAACAATCAATTGTTTCCTACCGTAGTGGGCTAGGAAAGACACATCCAGCAACAGCTACTGCATAGGCGACTATTAGCAAAATCCCATCAGCTAATCACAGATGCAATAACCAGTTTCACGATGAGTAAAGGAAGGAATGAGGTGATCTCGACTATGCAAAAAAAAATCGCGTACACTGTCCTCATGAGCGCATTGGTTACGTAAATAAACTTGCAAATATGGTTCAAAACTACCAATACGAATGAGTGATGTATGGGAGCAATCATGGATAGCAACAAAAGAGCATTCGTAAGGATTACTCAGCCAGAGTCTAAACAGAAGACAACTAGACACGATGGAAGGAACATGCAAACTCATGCAGGAAACACGGATGCCCCGCAGTGATAATAATTAGGGAGAAAACAGTCCAGGATAAAGAAAGATGAAAAACCGTGTGTAGGAAAATAAAAGTATTGAACAAACCATACAGGTCACGACAAAGGATCACATCGCTGAGCGTGTTCAATCAACACAACGGACCGTCATATGGACTCTAAGCAAGTAGCCTAGATCTTTAGAAACTGTTCCGAACAAAGATCAAATATTCAAATGCTGAGTTCTCAACGTCACTGCGTGGCCACGTCAAAACTTTGGTTCGTTATGTGCAGTGGTCAAATGAAAAGATGATCACGCAGTAAGTGCACTGTAAGGTCAAGCCATCGGTCATATCGTGCCACAGCAATCAGCTTCCGTAATTTCGTACGACTAACCTAAACATCACTGGTGAATTCGTCCCGTAAATACACTAATGATCAAACGGCAAGAACGATCCTACGTATGCTGCAGTTGAAGAACAGATATTTGCACTAGGAGGTAGAGACAGGTACATTTTCGTACCGACAGTTAAACAACAAATTGCCACAAAGGCGACGACGATTAGCTCACGTTGGTCGAATCTCAAGAAAGCGGAAGCACAATTCATCAGGAATAAAAACGCTACTCCCAAAAAAATATTCCTCGTGCATTTCAGGTCTCTGTTAGAATTGAGGAGAAACTAACCTTGTCTTATGACATTACTTAACACTTCGGACAGTAGATATCACAGTGCAGTAAGACCGTAATAGCGTAATCAGTACTTCGCACAACTGCACCGAAGTACACATTACTGAGAACAAAAGTGGTCTTTATTTCCTCATTTATCCTACTGGTCAGGATGGACACAAACATCCACCGATCACTTCAAGCACGAGCAAAAGGACTCGATAGTTGGACGGATGGTTTTGTTTCGTACTGCATATTCTCGAACATAAATTTAAGGATTGGTACCACTTTTGTTTATACTCAGCAGGTAGGAATCAAGAGACTGAAACTTGAACAGGCAAATTTAGAGTGAAAAAAAGAAGCGAGCATTATTTTCACGTAGTCATATTGGTCAAGTGCGCACTTATCAAAATGATTACGAATCATGCAATTATTCGTATCAACAAGAAATTGCCGCGCAAAGCGTCGTACAAATCACATGAAGTGTTCTGACAGCTATATTAGTTGCCAGTAGGTACAGTTAACTAAACGCGTTTGTCATAACTTGCAAGAAAGACCAAAAATGTACTCCGCGTGTTGACCGTATGGCTTATCTTAAGCATGTAACGTGCACAGGATGACATGACCGTAACTGCGTCTATAGTTTTTGTATCGGCTGACACGATCAAACATCCATATTGGGCAGTGTTCAGCTGAATGAAGGCATTCAAACTGAAGATAACTCGGCGGAAGACTGCGAATACTAAATACGTGGAAAATAGACGATTGAGAACTAGTCGATCAACAGGTCAGTTTGGCTAATGTTACCTTGGTTCACAGCACTTCCTACTCCAGAAAGGAACAGAAAGGAAATTGGGGAACTACAACATGCTTTTGACTGGAAAGTCTATGACATCACTGGTTAGAAACCCAACAGTATACGAATGCCCAACTTACTAGAAGCAGTGCGTCCTGCATCTTGTAACTGGATTTTAAGCAGTTCCATGGGCGTAGTCACGATTATTTGGCAGGTACCAGCCCCAGCACCGGCAAGCATCTCGCGAAGTGGAGTCAAAGGTTTTCTAAGTCCAGACAATAAAATCGAAACAGTAATGCGAAGACGCAAGCCAGTAGCACAAAAGCATTTGAATAAGCATTTATAAACTTAGACTTCTCAACCGGTACCGTCTGTGTCATAGTGTATCCCAGTGAGTATCGACCCCATGAACATCGTTCATGATGACAAGACCAAGGTACAATCATTTGAAAGTAACTGTCTACCTCCAAAGATTAAGTGTGGGTTTAGTTTGATAACATCACCGCAAATAATACTCAATGATACGCCCGAATAACCGGGAACCTTCACTGATAACCAAGAAGAATACGTACATTTTACCTTAATATATCAAAGTTGAAGAACGTCACCGTAATTGTTAAAAACCACTTAGGATCTTGAAGCAAACTGAGCTTCTGCACATTTCCACCAACCATTTCTGAGACTTGCACTGTTCTACTGACTGCAATGCGTTTGAGAGGTACAACAAAAATGTAACGCTGTTAATATCATAACCAGTCGGATACTTCACGATTCACGCCCGAAATGGGCTGGCTAGATTGTTCATCCTGACAAATGCACACATGGATAACTTCAATCAGAACAGACAAAACACACCTAAATGCAAACAAATGCTCCCAAATGAAGTGCTTACCCTTCGGGTTTCATTTGGTATCGAAAGTAGTCGTTGCCAACCAGTTTGATTGCTTTTTCGGGTGTGATCAAGAGTAAATTGACTCCACTGCCTGTAGGCAAAAGGATAGGTTGACCACTCAGCACACAAGGTATTAGAAGAACAAAGCTATAAACATGCAGTGTATGACGGTTACTGCGAATTCTTCAGTATGAAGGCGGTATCCAATTACCCAGTGATGCTAACAAGCCAATGACGAATGAGAACCACAAAGATAATGAGAAAGTAATATGCGGGGCACCGAACGTGAAACACAATGAGGGATCGAACTTCCCATCATCAATTTCAGTGCAGCAGGCCAGACATAGGGGTTTTCGGAAAAGTCAAGCAAGAGCAAAAAATAAAACTGACCCCGGCTAGAGAGCAGCCAAACCGCAACAGAACACGTCGAGAATTGGCAGGTAAACACCGGGGAGGAAATTGCGGAATGAAAGTAAAGAGGCAAATGTGGTGTAAATGCAACCAAAACAAGTAGTTACCAAACCTTAAATGAACCTGGGTAAAAAGACTAAAAACAAGAAAGTGGAAACTCGTCAATCAATAAAGGGAGCATTACAGTAGTGTTGTCAACAACACTCATCGATTTGTGAGGTAGCTGAGTAAAAACATCGGAGAACCCTGTTCACACGCAATTCCCATTAATAAAACGATAAAAATGACAGGGCAGAATTACTAAGATCAACGCTGCACTACTGTCAAACAAAAACCCTAATTATCCAATGAACGCACACAAACACTGGAAAACCAAATTTATTCCCATATAATGTTCAAGACGACGCTGAAAAAGTACGAAATAAGCTACCAACTTTTGCGCGTGGCACAGAAACAAAAGTGACCTTTAACAGCTCGGATTAGTGTATCGGTCGATGTCCTGTCCTAACGTCTGGGTTAGGTTTAGTCTAGTTATTCCTTACTAGCTGATACCACTGCAAAAAGATACATAACACTAACGTGGAAGTGAAAATTCATTGGGCGTAAGTGGTGACGCCGAACCGCTCACTCAAGGCAAGCCGTTCGTATGTCACTTACGATCGAACCGATAAACGATACTTTGGTAGAAGTCTTCAATGAGACGAAACCGGAGACAAGCAATACCATAATCCAAATAAACCATAATGATGCGTGCTTCCAGTCAACGACAGATGTTAGTCTTTACCTTAAAGCCTAAAAATCCACAGAGAACGATTGTTCTGTAAAGAGAATCACATGCAATTTCAGGGGGAAAAACGCCAGGGTACACACTTAAGAGCGTTTCACAATGTTCAGCATACTGTTAAAGTAACTAGGTTTGGACCGCCATAAGTCAAATAGGCGGAGCTGGGAACTGCAATGTCGTTTCCAACACATTATTATGAACACTTGGGGTTACCTTGAAATTTCATGACAATCGGTACACATATTGCAAAAATAAACCAGATTAGACACAAGAAACTCCCCAGTATCGAAAATACACTACCATGAGGACCAGTAACACAGTATACAAACCGAAAGTGTAACCACTATAAAGAGTAGGGGTGTGTAGCAAAGTGTGCATCAAATAGCCTTTCTAGACATGAGCTCACAGCCAACCGCGAGATGTGGCAAAAACAGCTGTACAGTCAAGTAGTGAACAATTAGATCGAAGCGTACCGCCCCGTCGTTGCAAATCCTCTTCAACAACCCTGGGAATTGTGTGAAGTATGTAATATTAGGACTACATCGGCTGAATGCAGTGCTCAATCATCCAGTGATAGCTTGTCTAGCCAGTTACCTTTTCTTAACGCTATGTTAAACATCGACTTCATGGTTTATTTTCGTAAGTTCACTCCATTACTGAGGTTTCTTATGGTCCAAAAGTACAGACTGTTCGGCAGGCAATCGAAAGCCGCCGTTCGCAAACGGACAACTTATTTAGTTACAAACGACTCAAACGAAGATTCGAAGTGCGTGATAAATAATTATATAAATATTTACGTACACTATTCATCATATCTGTACCTAACAATCCAAAAATATCGTAAGAAACTCCACAGTTCGCTCCACTGCGATGCGTCCAATGCCCTTAAATGCTCCTGCACAAGATAAACCGGGTGAGACCTTACTTCGCCAATCAAAATATCCCTAAAATGCAAGCAAGCGAAACTCTACACACTGTTTCTGCGCGATAAGTGCTCTAGGAAGAAATAGAAATGAATGTACGATCGAACTGACGAGTCATTTGTTGTTCAATCGTAATTGAAAGTTCACCCAGAAGTGAGGCACAAATCACGGTAGTGATCTATCATCCGAAAAAGTACGAAAAGTGCGCAGTGTATTGGACGAACGAACAGTACTCGGATGGTATGCAGACCGTTCGCTGGTCATCAACGTGGAGTATATTGTGAACGTTATACTTCGCTTCGCCTAGTAAAACAAAATATCGAAGTAAACGCTTCAAACGCACTCCTCTATACATTCCACTCGGTACCTCCAGCCTAAGCACCTGAGAAATAGCGTACACGCTCAGTCAAACAGACTCGTCAACTTTTTGAAGCAGTCACAGTACAGTAACAGAACATTTTGTACACTTCTGTTATCACCACTTTATTACAGTAATCAACCGAATTTTTAACACAACGGTTCCAAAACATTTAACTCACCACGATACATTCCGAAGAATCCTTCTGCTGTGTACGTTTTTCGAGCACAATCCAAACTAAGTTGAGAACGCAAAGAAATAGAAACAAAGGTTATGCGGCGTGCATACAACGTACAACACAGAAGAATAAAAACACTAGACAATTTATCGAAATAAACTGGAGTGTATAGTGCTAAAAATGCAAACCCGACTGAGAGGTATCGACAAGACTCGACAGGACAGCGCTTGTCTTCTCTAAAGGAGATCTAGCAACCTTGGCACCGGCCACAACTGATTGTGGTCGAACGTAGTTAGGATGTGGTAAGTCGGTGCGAAACAATGTCTAATAAATTCACTTCGCAAGCAAGAGGACCGTGTACAAATCATGGCCTGAATACGAAAATGTACTACTTCAATAATGGAAAACGAGCCAAATCAATCAAATCGCTCATAAATTTTAAGACTAAAAAACCTATCACAAATCAATCGAAGAAAATAAGTCATCAGCATAACCCTTATAATGTGGCTAATGTAATGTCTTATGACCCGTTCACCATACAGATGGTAGAGCCCGTCAAGTCGGGGAAACCAAAAAGATTGAGGCTGAGCAGTTCTTTGAACTTTAACATCGATAAAAGTAAATGATTTCGAGTCCTATTGCATACAGCCCCCAGGGGGAAGTAAAGTACATGCTCAACTTGTACGCCATACTGAACTACTGTCGCTCCACGCAGTGAGTCATATGTAAACTGGGTCCAATTCAAGTTAAGCATTAATCGCAAACCTTTACACCACAAGGGGTTCGTTGTTTTGTGGTTTTCATGATCGCATATGTGATCTGCATAATGTCGAGCTGAATAAACCTTATCAGTAGCAGTCAAAACAATCAAGCTGCGACCTCCGGTCATATGGGCGATAGCTAGTTCCGCGTGGTTGCCACTGAGTTACCGGAAAATTGTCCGAACCAAGACAAGAACATGTAATGTAGTCAAACAGGCATTCCACTGTTTATTCGGGGAATACGTTTCAATTTGACTGTCCATAAAGTATCACAGACTAGGATAATATCGCCTGCATGCTGAGGGTATTTGAGCATTCCTCGGTACACACCTGGTAAAAGCGCCATCTACTTGAACCTAATATAAGGGTTAAAAAGAAGCTTGCCAACCTTCCCGCCATCGACTTGTAATAGGAATAAAGATATACGGACAGAGGTATCTTTTTCGATATTTTATTCAAAGGCCCGTGCAGGGAGATAATAAAATTAGAGGGAGATAGCGATCGGACTTAACGCACAGAAACCTGGTCACTGGCCAATTATACTCAACCTCCTAATGTATTGTACCTCCTGAGTCATCAAAAGACGCTACGTTTAAGAATGTGCCATTTTTGACTACGAATATCAGAGGGATTGTACACAAAAAGGTATATTTTTCATTGGAACTTATCCTGCACTAAATAAGTTTACGATTTTAATAAAGCGTTAGTACAGAAATGGGACTCCAATGTGAAACATTAGAGCGGTTGGAAAGTCTCATTCCCCGGACGGTCAAGCAATTCGTGGCTAAATTTTATGTCGATGGTTTGAATTGTGCTCGTAACAAAATAATAGACCATCAGTCATATAGTGCGGGAGCACAGTGACAGCCCAAAGTATAACTATCCATTGCTTGCAAGCCATCCAGTTTCAAAAAATCAGGCTGATATTGAGTAAAGATTCACAAGCCGATGACTTTAACAGAGGACTTCCGATAGCCGTGTGAATAAAACCATAAATAAGCATATTAGTGGCCCAGGTTAGTTGACCTTTGCCATCCAAACATGTGTACCCTTCTAGCAGAGGCAGACAAACTTGAACTAAACAGTTTAATTTTTCATCTATAGCAGATATTAGCCCTAATACGGTCGCGACAAATGGCACACCTTTGTTGTTTTCGGTGGTGTCTTGATACTTACAGAAACGGTCCAACCAACATCAAGGTTTCCATACACAAGCTGACAACGAACTTCATACGCAAGCTGGACAACAAAATTCTTCAGTCTGACCTATAGCCGTTGTTTAATAACGCTCTCACTGTCGTAGCACAGTGCAAATTTACGTCCATAACGTTCCTTATTCTTCAATCACATACACTATTCAGTGTGTGGTAAGCAACCAGAAACATCCTGAGGGGAGCACAAACCAAAACAGTTGTACGTGCCAAGAATCATCCGCTTTCGACATAGATTACCCCCGTCACGGACGTGAAATTAGCGAAGGCGCTAGGTAATGTTCACCAGCAAAGCAGTTCTAACCATGTTAACTTATCTGTGATAAGCTTCGGAAAACATTACGACCAGAACACAAAAGCCGTTAGCGTAATTTGCCCAGTTCAAGCATAAGGATATCACGCTACAACGCATGGATTAACTGTCCTGTTGTAGCACGACTACATGACGAATCCAACAGTAAGCATCTGACAATAAGGAATAGAACCAAAAAGACTTTGCGGGAGTTTGGGTGGGAGGGTTCACCCTGATCGAACCAACGAGCCTACGAGATCTGCAGAGCAAATTCAGTCGCACTGTCTGTGAACGATGTCGTGAGGAT
This sequence comes from Paragonimus kellicotti, assembly GCA_014220965.1. Classification (NCBI taxonomy): domain Eukaryota; kingdom Metazoa; phylum Platyhelminthes; class Trematoda; order Plagiorchiida; family Troglotrematidae; genus Paragonimus; species Paragonimus kellicotti. The sequence continues at coordinate 163,869 of LOND01000050.1, forward strand.
ACAGAGCTGTATCAGAAACTTTCTGCTCAAAGTGTTTCACAACGTGACTTTGATAACCAGTTACGCCGTCCTATTTCAAGGAAGGCTGTACGCAACGTGACATTGTGCTCAGGTCAATGTTAAAAGGAGATTCATCAAATGCTGTGACGGATCATAAAAATCAGGCTCAATGTTTGTCTTTAGGTTGCGCAACACTGGACATATGCTATGGATTGTCAGGTCCTACTGGTGTAAGCCTCAGTGGCCAATCTGTTGACATGTTCTGCGACCGGAGTGTCTGCTCCATTATCAGGTTTACACAGCCGAATAAACTCCAGACGCAGTGGAACAGGCACAACTTAGTCAGACAGTGGCAATCCATTGTAATTCATGCTCATACCCAAGAACAACATTGCGTGCGTGTGTTCATTACAATTTACCCGGTCGAACGATTCTCATCTGTTTATCATACTCGGGGGTTTGAGGGAATGAAGGTCCCCGGCTAGTGTTTCAGTGAAGTGAATCAACCAGTAGGGCGTAAACGAAACAGTGGATATCAGATGTTGACCTACACATATCTCTGTAGCCGGAACGTCAGAGCAAGCACCAGGACGATAAAATCGTCGTTCAACAAAACCAGTATGGCTTGGTGTACGAGTCACTAACCACTGCCTGATGGTCAGCAGGATAAAACGTGTCTGAGCGGGAAGTGAACAGTAAGTCAATTCAAACGTTTAGAGAAAGACAGCGAAATAAACAAGCAGCTTTTGGTAATCTGCAGTTCTGGTAAACGTTGTTCATGCCAACAACTACTATCCGCTTGAACCCCGTAGAGGCTGATCAGGATGAATCATAGCACAAATAGGTGTTGTGCACACACCCCAGCCGCATTCGTGATTGCGAAACAGGTCGAAATTGGAATAAATGAAGATAGCCGAATATCATAACACGTTGACAGCCTTAATAATCAACAAGCTTAGTCCGGAATGAGGTTGTCACACATTCTCTTGAAATTAAATAATTTGCAGTCACATGCTCGAAGTCGCGTCGACCAACATCGAAACATTTGGACACTATTCACGAGCAGTATTATGTTGTCGTTAATCCTCACTACAACCGTGCAGCAGGCGTTTCTCCACGACGACACTTGAGTAGATGGAAACCAGGACACTTTAGAACCCAGCGAACCCGAACATCGATTGACCGCGTGTTGTTGGGATAAACTATGCGCGGAAACCTGCGGGTTACCGTTGGCAAGGGAAACGACGTTACTCTCCCAGTCCTCCAGGGTGACATGTCAGCGTGTAGTTCGTCAAATTCTTTTCTGCACTTAATCAGGTTTAACGAACCGATCCTTCGTCATTTGCATCAATTGTTTTCTCGTAGGCAAAGACCTCACGAAGCCAGGCAAACCAACCGGGTCTTATCCACATCTTCCACCTCCATTGCTCAATAATCGAAACAATCAACCCCCAAATTTTAATTGGCCACCCAATGTAGTGGTGTCGTTCTCGCCAAAAATCGGAAAATTTCCGTGGAAAAACATATCAACACATTTGCATATTGATTAAAATTAGCTAAGGTGAAGGCGCAACGTGCTTTCTGGACGACGTATGTTGAGTCACTAACTGGTCTCGCTAGGCATACGCAGACAGTAGGTGTCGCTGCTTCCCATGTTGGCTGATGATTGGTATCTTCAGTTCAACAAGAGCAACTGAGACTTAGTGGGCGACTGAGCGAATAGTTCATTGTGTGCACGCCTAGTTGTGGTTCTCAACTGCACTAGCACACACAGGGTGAGTTTTGTCGTGACAAGTCTTTATCTTACTTTAAAGGGTAGCCTGAACGAGGTGCGATATTATGTAATATACTAAGGAAGCAACCGATTGTCGTGCACAGAATGCTGGCGGTGTCAACGACAAACCACTTGATTGGACGAGATTAGACCACGCACGCTTGATAGTCATAGGCCAAGTGCTACTTATCGCAACGTTTGAGGGCATAGTAAACTTGTACACGTAGCAAAGTGGGAACACATCGCAAAGTGCTACTTCTAAAGCTGCTACCCATTACACCTGCGTAACTTAGACAGCTGGATCGGATGGGATTGATGCAAGCAACATGTAGAATCATTTCGAAAGGTGCGAGATCTGGCGGATGTTAAAAATAGAGATTCAGTGTAATTGATGATAGCATGATTGAGCATTATATCGCGACCGTGAATTGGTTTAACCATACAGATTGCCCGCTTGAAATAATACAACTCCTCGATAATCTGAGAGGATCCCTGTCCCAGCCTGAAGCATGGTAATACAGTATCTTCAGAAAGCCAAAACAAGAGTCTTTAAGAGAGCTTCCTCTCATCTGGTCCAAGCCAGTTAATCTACAATTAGAGGTATACAACCAAGTACATTAAACATCGTTGTAAACGGTAGAAAACTCAATGCAATCAACACATCCTCGTCCAGGACGAAAACCTTCTTCCCTAATTTCTGTTTTCCGCGCTGTAGTAAGTCGAAATCTAACGGACGTCAGAAACTAAGGTAACAACATGTTTTCGCAAGAATCTCTGAATCCTTTCGTGAATATACGAACCATCATCAAATGACACCAGCACATATAGCTGTTTTCCGCCATCCAACCTAATAGAAACAATCGATTCGACGCCACTACTAATGATTCCCTAACCCTCTTCGAAAAGTTCTGGCACGAGAACACCTGAGCCAGCGACCCGATTGCATTTGAGAGCCATATGTAGAAACGGAGCCCAGTTTTGGTAGGTGATCCTACGGAAACCGACCTGAACACCATATTAAAAAGTTTGTAGCGGTAGCACAGTAAAAACAGGAAACCAACTAAACTTATCCTTGGAATGTTCTGCGTAGTAGACTAACTTTCTAGACTTATAAATGGGCGTGTCATCTATCTCGATGGCAGACGGGCACCCTGAGTCAGTAGTGCGCAAAAAATTGAGGAGACTACTGGCGCTCCTAAAAGTAAAAATGTGGTTCCAATTTCATTAACTTCATCGGCTAGCCAAGCCTCCCAATCGGTGACTAAGCTACGCCTCAGATTCTCAAGGATACCACTCCTCAACTTTTTATTTGAACGGCCATGAGGAACATTTCATCTGACACCTAGTAACATTAAGGACTTCTCTATTATCCAGTGTTCGTTTAACACACATACCACCGTGTAGCATGCTGTTGTGCCTGCTTCATGAATGGCTTGCAGAATCTGAATCCCGCAGTCACCGGATTCTCCGGGGTTAAAACCGATAACTTGGCGTTTTAGATGAGTTTTGTACATCATCATCATCATCATCATCATAGACAGCAATACATCAGTGGTTCACACTGATGCTTAACTGCCACACAACCACGAAGGAAAAAAACCTATATAGGAAGAGAGAAGGAAAGAAGGGGACCTAACTACTAAAAATAGCTACGTCTATATTCAAACATACAACATCAAGGCGCCTACACCTTGCAAACAAACAACCGAGCTGTAAGGCGTCATCAGCAAGACAGCTTCCTTACGGCTTTCACTGCCCCGCATCATTAAGTGCACTCACTTCACAGACAACTCGGCCAAACAACGACAACATTCACGCCACGCTCACCTAACGTCTCAAGCCACCGACTCTGTGAGTCGCGAGGGCCCCAGCCCGGGAGACGAACTTTCGTGAACGATTTCATTTGTCTACGCCAGGTCATCATCTGTCCACCTCGCACCTTGCGCCAGTCGGCCGCAGCGTCGGCAAACAGTGCTCGGTGTGGCAAACGACTAGCTGGCATCCTTAGTACATGACCTAACCATCTAAGTCTGTGCAAATGTAGCGACTGAACAAAAGAACTCGTTTGACAATCAGTGCCAAACACCCGCTTCCTAACCTCCTCGTTGCTTACTCGCTGATACGAGCGATTGAACGCAGACATCGGTGGTCAAATACCTGGAGACGGTTCACGTCCTCTACCCTGAGCGGCCAGGTTTCGCTGCCGTAAAGTAATACAGCCCTCACTGTTGTCTGATATACGCGACCCTTAAGCTTCAGAGAAATACCTCTGTCGCCATAGGTGTCTCAGATTAGCGAACACCGCCCTAGCCTTGGAAATACGCGCTTCTATTTCATTCCCTACACCTCCGCTGATGCAGCTTCCCAGGTATACAAACCGGTCAACAACCTCCATGACTTCATTATCTAACATTAAATCTACGTAATCACAGCAATCTTGCAGAAGCACTTTGCATTTTGAGGCTGCAAAGCGCATTCCGAAGTACTTAGCAGAACGCGAAATAGCGTCCAGTTGTTTGTGCCGCTTGAAAGTTGTCAAACAGCAACATCTAGTCGTTTATGTTTAAGGAAAAAAAGGACTATACCACAATAGACCTAGACAGAATAGCCAGATCTGGGTAAAATCCATTTTCGAAAACCACGTCACTGCAGTTTGTTGGAGGATAAGCAGACACAAGAAACGATTTTTGAAGTTTCAGTGTCTGGAACTGGCTTCAACAAAACCGGCCAAGCTGATGACATAAAGTTCACTGCTAGCGGTCGTTGTGATGAGGACTACATCTGCTCCAGCGTGATCGGCAGTGGTGGCCACGGAGTCACTCGAAGTGTACAACCAGCATCTAGTAGACAGTGCAGATGCTGTCAGTTCGATACGCTGATTACCGTCCTAGATTCCGTTTTTGGTCTTTATTAACTACTTTCTATCTGTAAAGATTGTATTACTCTACTTGAGCATAGTTTTCGCTAACTGACAGTTTTCAAGGCTTGTCTGGTTCATCATTTACTGGATTAGTCCGAATTCCCGTTTTCTACATTTTCGTTTAACAATGCCGAACCTACTGTTTCACACGCAGTTACAGAAGTATTGGGGGCTTCTGCCCCTCATCTCTGTCACGAACTCATTCTTCTGTTACTCAGCCAGGATGATCTAACCACGTTGTACCATAAATTCTTCAATGCGACAAACTAACGAAACAGGTGATGCGGAGATCATGGCAGACAGACCGAGTAACACCAACTGGTTCTAAGCAAATCCCAAGTTGGCACCCATGATAAAGTGTTGGATGAACATCGAGGTCCAAGTTCAATTGGAAGTCAAGAAGAAAAACCTTGTTGTTTGCTTCACTCCATATGGGAAAATCCGCGGATAATTCCCGCTTCCGTTATAAATGGCGATCTCTCTGCAACAGTTAAAACGGTTCATAGGAATTCTACATTTCGGCACATTCTAATATTCCAAACACCGTCTCATGAAGCACGCTTGGACCCCGGGGCTCTCGCAACTTAATGACAACAACCGTCCACGTTAGCGAAAAGCACTGCTTCTATTTTTCGCCGCCTGGGTGCATGATTTTAACCAGCAATCAACAAACACATTCTTACAGCCTGATACAGGTCGTCTCTAGGTGGGGTGCCAGTACACAACACTTGAGTGGAAAGTTACTTTAAAAACAAAAGTATAAACTAGCGCACCGAAATTCATTTTTTTAAATGGCAGGTATTAATAAAACAAGTAGAAACGATGACCATCCTAACACAAGCAGCCTACAATGTTGAAATACGGCCTAAAGACAAACTGAAAAATAATTCAAAATCCTGCTTCAGAGGTCAACCCCACGTGCTACTACAACTGAAACAGACTTCCAGCAATTATCCAACTTCTTCCTGAACTCAATCACCGTTGACACTTTCACCTTGCTGGGCAACTTATTCTACATGTTCACAATACGAAGTGGGGGAAATTTTTGGGGTAACATGCAGTGGTTTTTCAGTTGGCGTCCTTTTCTCAAATCTATTAGCTGACCCACGGGGACACCTGAAAGTTTCTTTAACATTCTACAAACTGTAAGCAGATTCCCTTCCTGACACTTTTGGTGCAATGTGAATACACCTAGTTTTCTTAGGCTATCCTTGTAGCTCATGCGCCCCAGTCTATTCATAAAAAACGTTGCCATGCACTACGGAATTTTGTGATTCATTTTTGGGTACTAAAAGCCCTTCAACTCTTCCGAATGTAGAGCAAAAGTGATTCTTAAACTTCCCTGCCATTTGTTCATGGTTTCACAGTAAACACCCGCTCTACCTGATCCCGAATCCTAGCCAGCCATTGCGCACTACGAGCGATATGAGAAGAATGTTTCCTAGTAAACCGAACACTATGTGCTACAGAGATACAACCAAAAATTTGGACTTACAAGCTTTTATACAAACGAGAACCCTCCTGCTGGTTCTGCAATCGGGTTTTGACTAAATCGATGGGGAAGACACACGTGACGCCGACAATACCAGCGATACCTCCATTAACCACTTTGGGGACAAGACTAAATTCCGGTTGTTATAAACTTAAAGCAAGAACTCACGAAAATTGCGAATCTGCTCTATCCTTGTACGACATGGTGACAGGATGAACGCAATCAAAAAACGTGACCCCAAGTTGGCGCGCTGCCCTACATCACATGCAAAACCAGCCAATCAGCTTATAGTGTCCACAATTCACAGTTATATTTCATAATTCATTTTTGTACATTTCTGTATATACCGTTTTGTTAACCTCATCTGTACACTTGTTTGAAACCATCAACTCACTTTTGAATTGAATCGTCAACACGAATAAACGGGAGTTACCGCGCACCGTCTCTCTCTTCATTTTGTGCGGATTTCGAGCTGGTAAAGCAGTTGCACGTTGAAATATTTTAGCTCCGCGTGTTGGCTAATCCGTCGACGCTCAACGTTCGTCATCCCACGCCGCGTGTGGAATTATCCGTCGGTCGTTTTCCGAACTTCACCCCTGGCGCTGTCTTTCCTTCTTGTGGTGGTCTATTCAACTCAGCGGACCTCGACTTATCAGTGAGTCGTTCCTTTTACCGATACGTCTTCTGTTTTGTTTGTACGCTTACCTTTGGAGCCTATCCATTACCGTTACAACCTTTCTTGGTATTACCATATCTTTGGTCATTTTTATCATTTGATTGATTAGGCCACTACAAGCTATAAGAATCTAGTGCAACATTCACAAGAATCACGAGGATTGACAGACACGGAAATATTACTTTTCCGATTCCGATTCAGGTAGGATCGAAATTTTAAGAGTATCCCCTGTGGTTGTCCCCGAAGATGAACGTCGTTGAAACCGACGCAGAAAATTGGATACAACCAACTATGCGGAGTCGATTGTTTGGACTAATGATTCAGCGACTGATACACGTGTTCGAAGCAGAGTCTGTAGGGGACTAGCCCAATACAAGGATATAAACTCGACTAGTCAGTTCGAAATGCAGCCGCCGAATAGCTCTCTATAGGCAATCCCGATCTACGCCGAACAGGAGCACCAAGGAGACGATAAGCGCGCGCCAAAAGTGTATTGCTAAGTAGAATCAATTCAAACAAGTGGTGTTCACTTTGTACAAGAACATGTGCTGTAGACTATATATAAAAATAAGGTGAAATATGAAAATATGTACAATACCCTATAAGTCTTCGAAACGCAAGTGGGTAAAG
>LOND01000050.1:204494-230906 GCA_014220965.1 Paragonimus kellicotti
AGGCAGGGAAGACAACACGAAATGTGAATTGGTGTGTTAATGCACTTATGTGGGGTAAACGTGAGCAGCATTTTTCTCAGTTTTCTTTGGAGAGTTTTTGTACGCTAGTCAAATAGACCGTCAATATCAGATACGAACAACTGGGGACGCAATACTGGTGTGGAATTAAACTGAACGCGCAGTTGAGCTGCGAAATATGTCGTATTGATTGCTGTATTAAGCTTCTTGGTTATGGTTTCCGCGACAGCATCACCATTGAAGGGCAAGGAGATATTATTGTCTGTAGTTTGTGGTTTGTCTATATTGGCGCTTATTAGCATATTTTTATGAATGAACTCCTCCGGATAGCCATTTTCAACGAGCGTATATAACTATAAACATCGCATACCAACAACTATGGCCTAATGGTTTATCGTGGTGAATAGGTCGTTACGAATGGGCATACATATAATACGTGAGTCATAATCCTGTTTTTTCCCTGTTTTTGTTCTAAGTAAGTAGGAACGGGTATGTATGTTACATGTAGCTGATAGCTAAATGTTCTCCGGACCACATTCAAAAAGGACATCAGAAGATACACAAAGTCCAACACCTACTCCATTCCTGCCATTGCTAAGGAGCCAAAATCTGCTGCTAAAGCGATAAACTCAACGGCCAACATTAAACCCTCACAAGGAAGGAACAACACCAAGTTGTGTTCAGTTCCTATTACCGATGTATTTTCGGATCAGGTTAGAAAAATAACTGACTTAGAGGCTGCAATGGCAAAACTACACAGTAAGTATGAAGAGCTCACCGAAACTTTGCACCAGCTGGATCCGATAATTAGCATTTTAAGTGCCTCAAATAACGCACGTCCTGAGACTACTTCTAATCATAAAGATCTTGTAGCTGCTGGGACTTTTATTGACACAATAGCTACGGAACTGCACAAACGGTTACGCTGTGCAAGTAAAGTGGTTGTGTTTAACATACCTGACAGAATACCTTTGTTGACCGTGAAAAGAGTCTTACTCAAAGCTGGTAGGATGGAAGACCAGGAGTGCCACTGCTTAAGACTTCGCAAGAAAGTACAGCAAAAATGCTGTCCACTGTTACTGCAGTTCACAAGTGAATTTGTAGCGAACGAATTCGTCAACAGACGAGACCAAATTATGCGTGCCACAAATTTTAAGTCCATAAAAGTGTTTGGTGACAAGACACCACTCCAAAGGGAAATATTACGAACCAATATTTCCCAAGTAAAGAAGAACTCAAGTCACAAAGTCAGCAACCTCATTGACTTGACTGTCGATCTCGACTGCTCTACAAATTCCGTAGATGAGCAAGTTGCAGCTGGCAACACCGTTACGTTGTCCGCTCAGAAGAATACTGAAAAGCAAACCACGTCCAGCTCTGTTGACGCCGGGCGCGTTCACGTTTATCCAGCAAGACCCACGGTTAGTGCCAAAAATGCCTCACATGCCATCGACGACTCCCTCCGTCAAACAAGGTGCTGACTGGAATGAGTCCTGGCCCTAAGGCGCCGAAAGTTCTCCAGAGTGTTGGGGGCAGTATCTCAAATTTTCCAGAACAAAGACGAGGCTGGACAAGCAAATCCATCTCCTTTTACTGTGAGCATTTCCCTCCATTATCCGGAGTGACTGTAAATCCCAACCGCAGATCCAAAACGCCTGAACAAGGCTCCAAACCAGCAGTAAGACCTGTACGGTGCTTACTACAGAATAATGTTCTAGGTTTGCAACATAAGGGTAAATCGACGGTATTTCATAAACGCTACGAATCGGGTTCTAAGAATCACATTCAAAGAGCCAACGCTTCGCAGATGAAAATGAACAATTTGCACACTACTGCTTTTAAGCCAGTCCACAACTATAATAGGCTTCACGCTTTTTGTGCATTACCCAATAGCTCCGCAATACCCTATCCCCTACCCAAAACATGAGTGCTACTAGTAACCAAATTTCTAACGTATATACCCCGTCAAGTGTACCACCAACGGACTATATAACTAACACAAATGTCCGCCAACCCAGTCCTTTTTAGTGCACCCTTCGGCATTTCATCCACCACCACCTGGCCCCCTCCCCATATCCCACTCAATCATCCTACCATGATGACCCTGTTCCAGCACTTTCTGTCGTGGAGTCAAATCTTTGCGACATCCGCTCGAACATGAGTGGGAAATTGGTACATCCCCCAGACCGGACCTCTCCGTATGATAACTCGCAACCCACTGCTCCATCTGTCATGCAGTTTTTCAGCAGTTTAAGTGTTGTGCCTTACAGAAAAATTCCATTAATTTATTACTCATAAACGTTAGATCATTGATAAGTAAGATGCACATCTTTAGATCTTTTGTTTTATGTCTAATCCCCATATCATTCTCGTCACTGAGACGTGGTGCTCTCCTGATACACCAGACACGCATGTAAGCATCATGGGATATCATATGTTTCGTAGGGATCGTCTCACAGGACGAGGAGGTGGATGCATTATTTACCTAAAAGAGCAATTTTCCGCAGTTACACTTGACGAGCCTGGTCTTCATAAAATCGAGGACTCGTTGTGGTTAATGGTCTCTATAGGTCCTCGCGACCTACTCATAGGATGCATTTACCAACCACCTAATGCTAATAGCAGTGATTTGATTGACCTCGTAGAGGTGATAAATCATGTATCAAACATGTCTTGCGAACACAACTAATAGGTGGTGACTTTAACATGCCTAATATCTCCTGGACTTCATTCTCAGCTCCTGCAAAGCAAGCTGAATTTCTTTCATGCATTCAACTGAATGGATGGAACCAACATGTCATAACGCCCACCAGACAGAGGCATATTTTGGATCTCATATTCACCATAGGTATCTCGTCTGTAGGTATATCCGTTGCGGAACAATTCCAGGAAGTGACCATAACATAGTCAAGTGTCAGTTTGACTTCAATACAGTTACCAAACCGACAGTTGTATTCTACCGTCCGATCAAATGCATTGATTGGAGTACCTTCTTCTCCTTACTAAGATCCTTAAATTGGAATACGTTCTTTCTTACATCTGACCCAAAAGTAGCAACCGAGGAATTTATCAAACATTTCACATTTTGTATCGACGTTCTGGCTCCCATAAAGTCAAAACGCGTTGATTCGTATGTACAAGGTAAATCCTTACTGCAAAAGAGACTGACAGACTTAAAATACTTAAGTCGATGCACAGAAGAACACTAGATTTCTCCCTAGTAATGCAAATGAGCAGCATGTTTCAATACATAGAACATAAAACTCAACTGCGTTATATGAACGAAGAAAAGCTAGCGCTTGGTAGTGGGCAGAGAAGCATGAAACTAATGCAACTGATGAGACGGAGAAATTCCTTGAGGGACCCTTCTATAAAAGTTATAACTCTCCAAGATAAAACGGTTGTCGACGACCCTACTGAAATATGTGAAATCTTCAACTCACATTTTGCTGCTGCGTTTAGCGTGGAAAACACAGTATTACCCGTTAATACTCCGTTGAAAACAACCAAAGTTCTGTGTAATGTATCGATCGACGTTAGAAGTATCCGCTCACAATTAGCTACTATTAAACCATTCCTGGATCCCTTTTGATTCCACCCAAAACCCACGCTTTAGAAAAATGGCTTCCCCTGTGATACTTTCGTTTCATGAAGAGAGGTTTGTCGATTACAGAAAGGATGGCTTGACTAAAACAAAAGTAGGTGAAAAACCAAACTCATCAAAAATGTACAGGTGAATGCGACTATCAAAAATATCATTTCTTACAGTCGCTACATAATTGCCCACAACACAATGAAAGGTCTGTGATAAATTCGGGCAAACGAAGATAAACGTAAACCGTACACTTCGGGGTGATGTCGCCCATATCCTGAGCCCAGATAGTACTCAAATCAAAACACATTGGAGACCCGTGGTTAGACAATCGTGGAGCACCAGAAGTGATAAATGGTGTTCTAACAGTTGATAATTAACATGATGGAACATCGCAGAACATACAGATATGCTTCTGAAATTGGTGACAATATGGACCAAAAGTCGCGACAAACAGAGTTCTCATTGTCAAGTCCACTGGATAATTTGTGGCTGCAATAGTCAAAACAATGATCAACAGATCACTGACCCTTCACCTGTGTTGCAGTTATATTAACTTTCAGAGACATTGCTGATTGGTAACACGGGGTTGGGAATGCATGTTCTACATATTTAGTGTCGGTTGCAGCATATATATATATATATATATTACGGTTTCAGGCTACCGCCAATATATGAACCTGAATGTTCACCAAGGACCGTTTCAAAGTCATACCCGGAAAGCGAAGTCCCGCGAACCTAATCGGCAAACTTCACAACCATATATCGAACAGAACAGCTGTATATAGTAAAATATACTTGGATTCATTTTCAAACATTGCAGATTCTGATCAATCCAGAAAATGAAATCGCTAGCACAGTGTCGATGACTTAGCCCATGAATAACGTCTGAGAATGCAGTATGCATTCACACTTGTGACTGCTTCAGCCTGACTAACTATAGCTATGAACAACACCTGAGAATGCAGTAAGCATCCACACCAGTAGCTGCTTCAGCATTACTAACTACAGTAATCAACAAGGTCGAGAATGCAGTATGCATTCACACCAGTAGCTGCTCCATCCGATTGACTTAGGCTATGATCAACGTCTGAGAATGCAGTATGCATTCACACTAGTAGCTGCTCCTTCCGAATGACGTTCGCCATGAACAACATGGAGAACAAACACATGCGGGAAGTGATGAGAAACTTGTATTTGAAGCGTCTGTGGTACATGGTAATCATCATTTTTGAGTCCGTTGATTGTCATATTGATCGGAGTATTTCTGCACCGCGATAGATACCTGGCGTTTTAACCATCAAGTCGCGACTGGCTGAGAGGTATACCTCTCAATGATCGGCAGGCAGCTTGAGTTCATCTGTTTCCGTATACCGTTTCGTATGAACGACACGCGACCTCAATCTAGTTGGAAACAATGCAGTAGAGTGAATAGAATTTACTTCTGAAGATTCCAAGTGATAGAGTGGGACATAATACCCTTTTCTCACGCCGCTGCATATCAACCGAAGATGAAAACAGCCATATGATAGCGTCATTTCCAACCATTTCCAAGGGCAACATTTCGTCGACCAGTATCTATCTGAAATATTCCACACAAGAAGAAACAGTACAAATATCGTATAGACAAGGAAGCTGGAAACGTTGTCATACATGTTTCATCATCAAATGTGTTAGTGTTCTTGTTGAAATGCAATGCCAACATCGTGTGGTCGTATATTTCCATTTCGACCATATCTTCGAAACCACACAGAATGAAGCACTCTCAGGCTATAGAATGACGTATTCCATCTGGAACATTGCAATAAGTGCATTTACAAGACTTGAAAAGTGACCTAACGCCAATAACGGGTGATTTTCGCAAAAATGGTGGAAATTTTTCATCACCAAACCAGTACTTTTGGCACTTGATCGATGTATTTCAATATTTGCAGTACCGCTGTTTATTTAAAATTGATGCATTGTAAGTACTTTGCCCGAAATTCCGATTTTAAAATTTTCAAAAATATTTAAAAACGAGGATTCGCGCCAAAATGACCGTTTTCCCTTTTGAACGACCTTCAAGCCGAATCCCTCGAAACGGATAATTGCCAACAGTTGTTATTGTATAACGCAAAATGATGTCGATTAAAGGCTTTTCTCGACATATGATTACAGGCGAATTCTGATGTCATTCCGGTGTCCATGGCGGATATATATATAATGTAGACAATGTTTAACAACTCAACGTTTTCCAGGTAATCCATTGGAATAGGATGAAGCACGGATTGTAACTCGATACTTGTAGGTAATCATATGAGATCTCATATTTTCGTCGACATATAGGTTAATATATTCTTTTTCTCTCAAACAGCTTTAACGTGTACAACTTTTTCATAGTGACCAATAACCACACAGCTGGTTATCATTAAGTATGAAGTAAGAGCGTACCAGGATGACTTGGTTATTACTAACGGGCGTGTGCATACTGACACCCACATGTGTCTGCTAAAGATGATTTGCTGTTCAGCTGCAGGTTTTAGACATAACTATGTACAAGATCTATCCTGCTGGAGTCATTAATAAGCTTCGAAATCTAGATAAATACCTCCGATGGTGAAATTGATAGCTTTGATCTGCTCGGAATGTACTAGACGTTGTATCACGCGACGCAGAGTTTCCACTCAGATGTTATTAGGTCCGTTTTGGGAAAATATCGTCTTCATGCAGGCAGAGTTTGAAAATGGACATGACGTTCGGTAATGCCGAAAAGGTTTCCTTCGAATTGACGCACATTCTTACTGGCTTTACTTGCATGTGGGATCCTGTTTCATTGTAGGAAGATTTCACTTGCAATACATTTGAACGCGTTTTTTAACGGGATTTAAAAGCTGTCAATGTATATTTTTTGTTCCTGAGGTTGTACATTGAGCTATGTTGTAAGCGAATCTCGAAGTTGTCAGTGAATTTATTGCCATGAACTAGATTATACAGAAGTGCAAGGTTCAGCTTGAGTCGCCGTAGCCAAAGTGGATCGAGTGCAAGCGTTTGGCAGCGTTCTCTGTAGTTCAGAGAAGACGGATAACCTAGTAAACCTTTCGTGAATGCACGTTGGAGACTTTCCAGAGCTAGCCTATCAGACTTGCGCAGGTGACAATATATGAACGTGCAGTACTCAAGTTGAGGTCGTACGCATAGTTTATAAAGGTGTAGTCGAGCTTCAGGAAGGAAGAATGAATGCTTAATGTAACCAATCGTTCGTCTAGTTTTACCTACTAGGAAAGATATATGTTCTGAGAAATTGAATGAGTTTGAGTAACGTATACCCAGGTCTCGGACTGAGTTGGAAGTTGGAATGCTATGGCCATCCAGCTTTATAAAGTCCTCTGGTATATGGCAACCATGTGCAACGATGGTGGATTTATTGGCTGAAAATTTCATCAGCCAAGTTTGACACCAAGACTAATGACATGAAGTCCTCCCAGTACCTGTTTATAAAGAAAACTGAGATCGCCGGGAGGAATAGTGTAGACACGTTTGTTGTCATTAGCAAATAGGAGTAGTTTGCTACGCTTGAAAGCTTCACACATTTCACACATGAGAAATGGTAACGGTTCCCAGGACGCTTCCTTGAATCACTCACTGGTGACTGGTCTGGGTGTTGAGCTGTTATCTCCGATTTTCACTGTTTGTGTGCGGTCTACAAGGTATGAAGCAAACCAGCTAAGCAATGGATCACGTATACCAAAAGATGCCATTTTGATCAGAAGACGCCTATGAGGCACATGATCAAGTCACCTGTATATCCAACAGTGTAATAATTGCATCGCCAGGATCAGCGAGTTTTGTAACATGGTTAAGAAATTCCAGCTGGCATGTCATGCACGAACGTTTGCTGAGGAACCCATGCTGGGAGTGGTTTATAAGGTTTTGTGATAGTAAGAATTCAACCGTGCGACCTCTGGTGATTTCTTCGAACACGCTAAAACAAGTTGAGGTATAGTTGGTAGGTCGCTAATTTCTAACCTGTTCTCGCGATCCACCATTATAGTGAGGCTTAATGATATGATTTTTTCCACTGGGGAGTAAGTGAACCGGGTACCGGAGAGAATGTGTACAGATTGAGCAAAATGAAGGGAATGGCTGTCCCGTTCCCCGCTTTTGAGTGCAACGTGGTTGATACTATCGGGACCTGGGTGATGAGAATGTTTGACAGCATTCATTTCAGTGCCTATATACATTGTATCAGCAGGATCATGGTTTAGAAACATACTTGTGTTCGCACGAAGAGGTGGAAGGAATATATTTCCTTCATTGTTGAAGGAAGCACCAAAATATGAATTATAAACTTCACAGGTTGCAACAAGATCAATGATGACAACTGTGACCTGTAGGGTTTCCAGTGAGATGATACGGCCACTCCCATAGTTCCTCCGTCTCAAAACCTGCGTCAACTCCGTGATCTTCTATCCGCCTTTAAGCACACGCTTTTTGACAACTAGGTGGAGCATTTTAATTCTATGCTTCACGACATTGAACGCGCATTTGCATGTTGAGACAGAAGGTGCGTTTTTTGATGCTGTGATCAAGGACTTTTGTGTTTATATTGCTACTTTGACAATAGAGTTCTGCCTTTACCGCGAACAGTACGGCTTTTCGATCTTTGTGGGGCTGAGATGTCCATGGAAAACCTGGAGCGTTCATTAACTACTTCGGTTGCAATGCTAGGGTCAGAGGTCAGAAAAACTTTCTTCCACTCCAAAGATCTAAGCAAGGCGGTGAATAAATTCCAGTCGACGAGTTTACTCTCGCGATGCTATATGACGGTCGACATTTTCACAGCTTTTAATTTGGACGTGAAGCTGTGATCACCTGGAAATTGCTTCAGAAACGGACACAGTAGCAGAAAAAAGACACCTCGTGAAAAAGAGATCTAAAGTGTAACCTAGTCGGGTAGGTACTAAAAAAAGTTAGCGCCATCCATTTAATTGGACATATGCGAGAAAATCAGTCCGGTTTGTAGAAGCTGCAACATTGGTCCAGGAGATATTTGGCATATTAATATCTCTGCCGATTAGTTCCTACTGTGGGTGCAAGGTCGACATATAATGACGTCCACTCATAACCTTAGTCATGTCGTTATCAGTGGCGTTAGGTGGTCTGCAGACGCATCCTAAGAGTAATCCGCAGGTGCCAACTGGTATTGTCAGCTGCAACAAGTCATCACTTATATCCATACAAGGCCCGTCAAGCATGATGGCAGAATATCACTCTTTCAGGTAAACTAAACATTCGCCACCAAGTCAATTGCCTCCAGTCTTACGGAACATATGAAAACCCATATTATGTGTTTGTGCGTCCGAAGTCTCTGGGGGTACACCAGGGTCCGGGGACTGGAACAATACGGGGATCACATAAGAATCTCGCCAAAATTCTCATTGGGTCATAGAAGACAAGGTGGACGAACAGTTGTTTCCAATATGTCATCTGATCATCAAAGTTATATATGCTCTACGAAGTTGAGTCACTGGTAAGAAAACTACCGTTGGTGCTTACAATAATGTACGAAATTCCAAACAGACAGTTTCAGCCACTCACACAACGATTCACTGGTGTTTGTGATAAGTGATTTAGATATCCGCCTAAAGTTAGGTAGCAGAATTCGAGGTTGACGTCAGTTGTGTGTCCTCCGGCCACAACGACTGCAAGAATCGTACGAAATTCTATTCAGAACATAGAACCAGATTGCGTGATCGAATAGCAGTCGATCTCACAGTGGATAACACTCCACCACAAGCTGGTCGGACAATAAATGCACTTCATAAGTTGGCTCGTAGCGACTGCATTTATCAACAGACCAGAGCGAACTACACTTGAAGTAAGAGTGTTTCATGACAAGACGCCAATTTGAAGGGAAATATTATGTACCAATATTTCTCAACTGAAAGAGAACTCGAGCAACACAACCAGTGATCCTTTTTACTTAACTGTCAATCTCGACTGCTCTGCAAGGCTGCGTGTAATCGGTAGACCAAAAATATCTCTGTAATCTTTGCGGTAAAAATCTTTTTGAAGTTGCCGAAGTTGTTAAAATTTTGATACGTGTTGCAGTTTCTGAAATCGTAGAATTCTGTTGCTTGAACATTCTTTTGTTTTAATCTTCCGAAGACGTAAGCAAGGAGTGTGCGGTAGTTTAATGACAGGGATTAATGGAAAAATAACAAAAATGTGCATTTCCCGTTATTTGGAAAAATTAATGGCGGAATATCATGAAAAGCGATGTCATAGATGCTTTCATTCAAATCTGAATGTAATTAGGCAGGAAAAGGTGATAATACTTCCGACGATTGAACCGTTGTTGGATCATGAGGACTACGCCTTTTCTAAAGCTGCAAACGTAAGATACGTCATAAAACATTGTAACGTAGGATTATGCGCAAGAACTGGACAAGTCAGTGGTATTTTCTTAGTTATATTCAGCATGCATAGCTGTCGGTTTCTACTACTATTGCACATTTTCCATGGGATCATGACGTACTCTGTAATGCCGACGAGGTCACCTGCTGGGCGAGTGAAGACAAACAGTACTCCACGCTTACATACATAACTGCTCCATCCGTTTGCCATACCTTACGAGTTACGTCAAGCAGTAGTCCATGCTTAGACACTTATAACTGCTCCATCCGTTTGTCCTACTTCACGAGTTAAGTCAAGCAGTAGTCCATGCTTAGACACTTATAACTGCTCCATCCGTTTGCCATACCTTACGAGTTAAGACAAGCAGTAGTACATGCTTAGACACTTATAACTGCTCCATCCGTTTGCCAGAGATTACGACTAAGTCAAGCAGTAATCCATGCTTAGACATTTATAACTGCTCCATCCATTTGTCCTACATTACGAGTTCAGTCAAGCAGTAGTGCAGGCTTAGACGCTTAAAACTGCTCCAACCATTTGTCCTACCTTACTAATTATGCCAAACAGTGCTATATGCTGAAACGCAGGTGAACGTCTGAAGTCACTGAGAACGAACACATGGGGATATCGACGTGAATTATGTATTTGAAGTCTGTGGAAAGTGGTACATACTAACTCCACCTTCATTCAGCACACGATGTAGCCATTGGTTTTCGCGCGTTCTGCGTGTCCTTCCGGATGACTGATGCCCTGTGTCACATGCGATCGTAGTCATCTTGTTCATCACATGATATCTGCAAGAAAACTGTGTACGCATATGTGAATGAACTCACTTTCTTCAATTATATCAACAGGATAGTCGCTTCCCGGTTATGTTGATTCGCGCTCTCTTCGGCTTGTGTGTAACCAGTACGCTGTCAGCAGGCCCGTCTAAGTCGACATCCGTTGTGGGTGGATGTGCGGACTTGGTTTTCATAATCACTGGGGAAGTGCGAACAATGGCTGAAGTGGAGGGAACTGACAAAATTAAGAATTCGAAACGTGCACCTACCAGGTGACTGAGGTCGAAGCTGATTGCCACAGAATGGACACTCACTTATGTCCGCCATTTGAATGCATTCAGGGTGAAAAATCAGCTGATCGGCATCACAGCGATAGCTGTCCATCTGTACCGGATCACCGCAGTGTCCACATGGCAATCCTGTTTCCGGATTCTTCACCCATCTGGGTTGCATACTGCTTGTAGACGAGCCAGTGGGGGAGTCATACAAAGGTCGTAGCACGTTCCACTATTTTAATGGCAAATGCAATGATGCTGTTGAAACACGTCACCGCAGTGCGGCTGCTGCAGGCACGCAGTTTTTCAAGTACATTATGCAGGGCTTTATAGTGACGGTCGAAGATGGCTGCAGCAAAAGGCCGAAGCTGCGGGCCCACCAACCGTCGAATTGGCAGATTGTACTCCGCCAGCCACCGCTCATGAATGGGGACTCGACCTTTGTAAACGGAAATGAAAACTACAAAACGTCTTACCGTAGGGGTAGAAGTGTTTCCGAAACACTGACAGAATGTGAATGCAAGGAAGCCACATCGAACGGTAAAAGTACACTCACATGTGCCCTGCACGCTATCCACGACGAAAGCGTCGCCATCATGTTGCACACGAAGCTGCAATGTTCAAGGTGATTACCAATGAATCGCTTACCTCGCACTCAGATACTGTTTCGAAATGGAGTCGTGGAGTCCGTCCGTTCAGATGTTTTTGAACAAGATGGCTTGCAAACGTAGTCATTCTGTGAAGAATGTTTTTGACGTACCAGTCTACATCAAACTTCACGACGTCGCATCGTACGTCGTTGTATTTTCGTATCTCGCATTGACCGCATTCACTGTGGATTCACAGTTTTTTTGATGGGACACGCTCGGGAAATGCCTCGGAGTGCGTTTCTTCTTACAACCGTCCTGTTTTCATTCTCTAGGCGCGATTTTCGTACGATGCAAATTGGGACACATGCTCGCGCATAATGCCATTCGCGCTTGATGTAACAGCAAGATACAACAAATATCGTCGAACTTTTTATCGGTTCTAGCGGATTGATATGTAAGTCACGTTTGAACCTACGGGAAGGTGTACATGGTGAACTTGACTGTTCCTACATTGTTCTACCGTAGCCCCATTCAGTGGAAGAGATAACGGATGCGGAAGAAGTTCGTCTGTACATGAACATGACAGAATAATGTACATCAACATTTACGTCCCCCCCCCTCACTTGGCGTCTGGGAACGGCCACTACATATATTTATTCAGTGGAATGTTAAAACAACTCGAGGAGCGATCTGAATCGGACAAATGGCCTTTTGTTCCTTCTGTTCGTCGTACTAATGTAAACAGATCCCGTGCACCTCACACAACCAAACGTCTATGCGCTACTTCAAATTCTTAAAATGTACCACACCACGCACACCCACCTCTAATTCCCGACGTAGCTAATATTCCCAGTCTCACGAAATGTAACAGTGATATGGCAATATCAATAGGCAGTTGATCATATTCTAAAGTCAATCAGGTAACAAGTGATGATAAAGCGATGTCAGCGATACATCCCCCGTCACAAACTGCAATCGCATAGACCCGGCGGAACTTAGCGAGAGCTACGGATAGTGTCCTATGGCAACTGCAATTCAGTTCGGAATTTTCATTGGGCAACAGGTTGCCAAGAAAGTTTGCTGACAAATTTCGGAATCACAGGTGGATGATACACTTTTCGTCACGGAGAAGTCTGGAATCATTCGTAATTCAAAATCATAAATGTCAACCCTTGTAATTTCCCAAATTATGAACGTTGATGGCGAAGCTTCCCGCCCGACGGCCCGGGCTGCTTCCCCCCCTCCTTGTCCCGCCTCGGGGCGTACGGCCTCCCGTAACCTGCCAGCACACCCCCTCTGTCGCGCCGCCCCCAACAACGCTGGCTGCTCTCAAATTTGCGCGCCCTTTCTCCATGCCACCATCTTGTGCATCCCTTGCTCCCCCAACTCACTTTCTCGCCACCGTTTCGAACAGCTTACGTAGTGAAGCATACTTCTCACTACGAACGTACCCGTACATCACGGGTCGGCCGTGTCCCATACCATCTGTTACGAGGAACTGATATAACTTCCAGCTTCGAAAGTATGACAAGGTGTTCAATGACATACTTGTGCCTGTTTGTCCCGTGGGTAGCATCCACATTCACAACATGCGGGAAGCGTCGGAATAGTTCAATTTGCGTTCGCTGGGCAAAGCAGATATGCGTATATCTGTTGCCTTCATCCCGCATGGTGCGCACCACACCTATCGCACTAATCACCGACAGAACTTGCTCAAGGTTCTCTGATGATCCGTTACCGTTGTTACATAACAAACTCACTTGACAATGCAGGCTTCAACTTGCGGCGGATGTTTCCAACGTCAGCGGTTGTGATAAACTTCCCGTAAACATCCGCTACATACTGCTTAATATCAGCAGTTGGTGTATTGTATTGAAACAGACTCCTGCATTCGTTCAATTCACCGACAGTGAGTCCACGATTTGTAGGATGGGACTCATATAACAGACGATTGAGAGGGTGGTTGTGCTCTAGCTCGAAAGAGCACACAACCAGACAGTCATTACGTCGGACCACATGAAAGCGTGATCTGCAACATGTATCGCGAGAACTGATTTGTTAAAACTAACAGTTAACCCACTAGACACGTCGCACTCCTCTGCATACACTCCTACGCCTTTTGTACTTCGTACAACGATAATAAATCTGCACGGTTTTCAGGGAACCATGCAACCTTACCTTATCGTACTTCAGAACCGTTTTCGACCTACGGCTCGTCCCACGAACGTAAATAACGCCCACCTCCTCCATGTACCTCTGAAGGCACTCCTGGAACTGTGAGAAGGTGCGAAATTCACGGTTCTCAAACATCGCCTTGAAAGTCGCAATATAATCCATTTCCTGCAAATAAAAATTAAAGAAAATCATGAGAATGAAAAATAAATGTAAAAATTACTTGAACATCCTTGTGTTAACATTCTCACACGAAACCAACCAAAACAACAGCAGCCATACCGAATTTCGAAACCGATATACCCTAAGGTCGTTTTCAATTAACGGTCAGTTAAAACAAGCACATATGAGGTCATGACGCAGATTTCGATGATTTCAATTTCTGCACCAGATACCAAGCTCATTCAGCGGTTTTTGTCGAAAAAATATTTTTCCAACTACGACAACTGAAAAAATCAAGGTCTACGACTAGCATTCAAGCTCCGCAAGCACTCTGGATGAAACGAATTGTAACTGTCTACGCCGTTACGTTGACCGTCCAGATGTATACTGAGAAGTTAACCACGTCCAGCTCTGTTCACGCCAGACGCGTTTAAGTTTCGCCGCTGGGACGCCTGATTAATGGTAGAAATACTTCCCCTAGTCATCGACAGCTTCCGACGTCAACCGACCTGTTCAGTTGGAATACTATAACATTTGCCTGCCAATATCGTATACTTCATGTCAAAAACAAAATTATCAATATCGCGTGAAGTTTCTGTCAAGAAAATATTACATATACATTATTTGTCATACTACATGTGATCACTCCACATTTCCCCACTTAACACGTGAGATTGTGTTCTTTTTCTCACTCTTAAAAACATCCGTTATGCGAGGAAAGTTTCGCGATGAATGGACGTCAGAAATCCCCCATGGATCAAACGATTTGCGAGAATTCTAACTTTTCGGCGTTTTCGAGCAGTCGGAGAAGTCCTGCACTGTAGTCTACCCAAATTTTCGCCGGATTTTGGAACTTCCCGTCTCCCTCGCCGGAGCCGAACTATTCAACATTCTTCCGACACTGATTACGTCAAATAACGGCGAAATCCTTCGAAGATGCATTTACACGTATTTCCCGGCGTGACCTTGAAATATTTGAAACATCGTCCTCTACATAACCTTGTATAAAAAAAATTACTGTGATATCTCATCGTATGAACTGAATCTGTTTAACAATCGAACTAGTTCCTCCTCCGATGCGTGCATCAAAGGTTTGTAAACTATAGTCCTTTTCTCTCAACGTCTTTTTTGCTAACAGATTTCATGTTTGTCTCATAATGCAACTATTTATTGCTTAGCACTCTCTCATTATCGCACACATCCGAGCCTGTCTCCCAGGAATGCGTTGGAAAATATACATTGTAATAAAAATAATATTATTATTAGTCCTGGGCCCACGGCACCGGAAATTAAACAGGGCACTGGGAGTGGTTGATCAACTTTTTCTCCTAACGACAGGGCTGAACAAGCGAAGCCATCTGCTTATTACTGTTGGCATGTCTTTCCATTGTCTGGGTTGTTTGTGAGTGACAACCGCAGATCCAAAACGTCTAGACAAAGCCTAAACTCAACAGCAAGACGTGTGCAGTGCTAAATGGCGGAGGGCGATTTCCATTTGCGGCGTGAGGATAAACTAATAATATTCAATAAGCGTCAGTAATATGGCATTGATAATTACACACAACGAATCAACGCTTCACGGATAAAAGCGTACTATTTTCCCACTATTGCCTTTAAGTCAACCCGCAACTACAATAACCTTCACGACTTTCAAATACTACTTATCCTGTTACCCAAAATATGCATGCTACTAGAAACCAAATTCATAATATGTATGCCTCGGCATGTGCACCGCTCCTGAATATATAACTAACATAAATGACCGAGCCCGTCCTTCTTTAGTGTACCCTTTGATATTTCATCCACCACCATCTGACCCCCTCTCCATGTCCCACTTAGTCAGCTTACCATATCAACAATTTCCCAGCATTTTCTGCTGTGGAGTCAAATCTTTGCCACACCCATTCGGGCACTAGCAGAAAATTGGTAAACGCCACAAACTAGGCCCCTCCATATGATGTTTCCCAAACCACTGCCTCATCTGTCGTGCAGTTCCTCAGCAGTTTAAATCGCATGCTTGACGGAAATACGCGCCAGGCTTCCAGTCGCGTCATAATTGTTACGTAATCGGGTCAAAACGCTGTCCTCCAATGTGCCCATGACGTGTTTGACCTCACTTGAACTTGTTACTTGTTTTGTTCGTTTCGCCCTGACAACCCTGTTCCATATAAATGTTATGTAATTAGCCTGATGATGAATAACCGAAAACGAGCTTGTTCGCTACACATTCCTCTAGTACTTTACTGATGAAAGTGAGATCTGGCGAGTAAGATGTACATTTTCAGATCTTTTGCGTTCTCGTCTAATCCTTATATGATTCTCGTTCCTGAGACTCCAGACACGCGGATGATGTCTTGCGTTCGATTGTGTGAACGGATTCGATCATTAATGCTGGTTATATATTCAGGGGCGGCGTACCTGCCGAGGCATACATACTAAGAATTTGATTTCTAGTAGCATTCATATTTCGGGTAATCGGATACATTGTTGCGGGGCTATTGGGTAACACTCGAAAGCTGTCGTGTTACTCCCACGGGATTTTGGGGTCGCAACCTAGATGATTTTGACGGTACGTAGATTGGGAGATATTCTGGAATAGATGGTTGATTTCGTTATTCTTTAACCTTATAGAAATCCGCACACTGTCGACACGGAACGCAGAATGAAAGCACGGCCCAAGATCTTTCTGATAAAATTTGCGTCCCTGATTATTGATTCATTCGATTCCCTTGGTTAACCCATTAATTGCACATGTCAGTTTCAGGAAGGTGGAAAGTGTGGAGAACAATGGAAATTTTGATGTAAAAACGTTGTACAAAACGCCACATACCCTCACCTTAGAGCACTGATTAGAGTACGAGACGCTCAAAAACTAATGATTGACATCACTTTAGGTGTGCTGCAAAGCGGACGGGAAGTTTTTGCGGCCGTCCGCAACGTGTTTGTGGTGTAGGGGGATGAGAGAATTGTACGTCCTCAGTTGAAGTAGTGGATTCAAAAACTGATTGCGGACTTTTTTGAATGAACTTGTTTGAAAGACGTGGAAGGGACGACGGGGTAGTCACCGTAGGAGGAGGGAGCAAGTCAGAGGCATCCATATGGGCCACTGTTAAGGCATTCGACGCTTACTGAATGATGAATTTCGTTACGGTTGGTGATGAATTACTTGACTTTGCGTTCGAGCATCTTAAGCAGATTGTCGTAGAGTAGCTAAATGGACTTCGTTTGTGCATCAACTCTGGTAAGCAAGAAAAGGCAGGTACACAGGTCTTTGTGAACTTCGGCCCGTCTCAGTTTGGTTCTCGTTGGAGCGGGCTTCAGTTTGTACATATGCGGGTTCAAATGCGTAACGTAGAACACTGGGTCTAACACACCAGTCGCTCTGAGATCCGTACACATTTCGCCTGGCTGGCATAAAGTGCTGTCATGGCCAAGTTCAGCTGCAGCGCAGCCATTGACTTTCTCGATGGTCTTACGGATGCTTGGCAAAATCAGCGGTAAATTTTCCAGCCAGGTTGAGTCAGATGTTGTAGCAAAGATGGCGTCTCCAAGTTGACGATGGAAGAGCTCCATTAAGTCACTTGACGCTGGGTGGCGGGCGATCGTCTGGAAGTGTTCACAACCGAGGTAGTGCCGCAGATCACGAAACGGCGTGAATTTGAACTGACAACCGCAGTCAGTGGTGATGAAAACGTGTGCGCCGCAGAAAGATTATCAAGCTTTCCACGAATGTCCGTGCGATGTTCTCGGCTGAGATGTCGCGTATGGGCGTTGCTTGCGGCCAGCGTGTGAAACGGTCAATGCAGGTCAACAAGTGCGTAAAGCCGTTCGAAGGTGGAAGTGGCCTAACTTCGTCAACAAAACGTGTTTGAAACGGGCGTCCGGTACACTAAAAGTGCCAGGCGTGGTGATGGTGTGGCGGTGTACCTTACTTCGTTGACAGGACAGACAGTGTTTGGCCCATTCACGTAGATCCTTGCGCATGTTCGGCCAGACGAAACGGTCAGTGATCAGTTTGACAGTGGAGCAGATGCTAGGGTAAGATGGAATGAAAATGGCTGAAAATCTTTCGCCGGATATGAGGTGGAAGTTTACCGGCCGAGACATTATAGGAAATTTCTGAGCCTCGGCGCAGGAGTGGTGAATTTCAGTGACGGGTGAAAACGCAGCTGTTTAACTTCCGCATCATTTTGTTGAGCCGTCGCCATGACTGCTAGGTCCATGGGAGGTGATGATAACTGATAATTATGCACACGAAATAAAACGTCTGTGACCAGACTGCTGGGGCCATCGATGTAACGGCTGTCCACCGTGTGCCGAGAGAGGAAGTCTGAGTGGCCGGCTTCTCCCAGGGAGTATCCACCTGGAGAAGTGTTGAAAGCGTGCGTTAACGGCTTGTGGTCAGTAAGGATGGTAAACTGACGTCCTTCTAACACATGCTCGGGTTGCTTGACGGCGAGGTAGATAGCTAGCAGTTCTCTGCCGAAGGTACTGTACCTCGTTTTGGCAGGCTACGGCCTTCCGGGGGGAAAAGGATAACGGTCAGACTCCGTTGTTGGTGACTTGCTGCAAAACAGCGACGACAGCAAACTGAGCTGCGTCGATCTGCAAAACTGGTCGTTCATGCTCGTCAGCGCAGGGGGGTGAAAGTGAACTTTTTCAGGTTATCGCGCGGCAAATCAGTCAGCGGTCACAACATTCAGGGCAATTGGGGATGAAGCGACAATAATAATTGACAATCCCCAAAAATCGACGTAGGCTTTTGATAGACTGAGGCAATGGATAATCCGAAATAGCGTTTGTTTTCTCCGGTAGTGGTCTGATGCCGTCTTTGTCGAAGCGATTACCCAGCAGGCCGATGAAAGTAGCACTAAGGACGTACTTGGCCGTGTTTAGGGTGACTCCATGGTGGTCTGAACGTTTAAAGACAGACTTCAAATGAGACAGATGCTTCTGTGCATTGTCGGCGGCAGCGGGTTTGTCCTCAGTAGAGACGAACGTACCGTCTAGTTTGCGTAGAACTCGGTCAATGAAGCGCTGAAGCGTTTGGGTGTCGGTTGTGAGGCCAAAGGGCATACGAACAAATTCGAATAAGCCAAACGGGGTTGTGATCGCTGTTTTAGCGATGTCATCGGGAGCCACAGGAATTTGATGATATGCCTTGACCAGATCTATTTTGGAAAAGATAGTTTACCCAGAAAGGCCAATGGAAGTGAATATGCAGAATAGGATGAATC
This sequence comes from Paragonimus kellicotti, assembly GCA_014220965.1. Taxonomy (NCBI): domain Eukaryota; kingdom Metazoa; phylum Platyhelminthes; class Trematoda; order Plagiorchiida; family Troglotrematidae; genus Paragonimus; species Paragonimus kellicotti. The sequence goes on from LOND01000050.1 coordinate 223,719, forward strand.
TCCGGCACATTGGCGTTGTTCACTGATTGGCAGTCACCGCATGGTCTCCAATCACCTGTGGTCCTCTTGAGGACAATGTACAGAGTCGATGTCCTTGGTGGACAGAAAATCCCCAGACGTGGTACCTCCGCAAATTCCGCCTTGGCGATCTTCAGCTTCTCGGGAATCAGTCTACGAGGACGTGCAAGTCTGAGTGATACCTTAACAATGATGTGATGGGCAGAGTGTTGCTTCGTCGTCGTAATATCAGGTGTATGTTGGTAGATTCACGGAAATTATTTCAACAGCACTGTATGCCGGTCGGCTTCCGGTGAGGCCGCTTGGCGCTGATTACGTCAAGTAACGGCGAAATCCTTCGAAGATGCATTTGCACGTATTTCCCGGCATGACCTTGAAATATTTGAAACATCGTCCCCCACATAACCTTGTATAGAAAAATTAGTGTAACATCTCATCTTTTGAACAGAATCTGTGGAATGAGCGAACTATTTTCCTCCCCGTACGTGTAGCATACATTTATAAACTGCAAGCCTTTTCTCGCTGACTACGCTTTCTTTTGTCAACAGATTTCGTGGTTGTCCTATTGTGCGACCATTTTTGCTTTGCACCGCCTGCAGTTATCTGATCATGTACACCCGAGCCTGTCTCCCATAAATGCGTTGAGATATATACATTATCATCATTATCATCATCAATATTGATGATGTTATTAATTTTAGCAGTAATATTAGCAATATAACTGCTGCCCATCCTTCATCTTATTTTTTGCCGGTTGCATGAGCTAGAGCAACATATCACGGTTTTATAATTTGAACGGGCTTATATCAGCGACGTTAGGAACCACTTTGTTTCAATGTTTCTTGAACATGATTTTGTGGACTAAAACTACCACACCTCTCGCCCCGCAGTTCAAAGTGCCAACAGTTTAGTGTTGCCACGCAAGTTGTGCACCTTTTTTGCACAGAATCGTTCACCGATTATATACTTACGTACCTCCCTCCATTTGTGCGAGGGAGGATACGAAGTTCTAAAGGCCGACGAAGAGTTGAGCAAACTCTGGCATAGGACATCCTGGATTGCTCGACAACGTCCAAAAGCTGAAATTCTTGCAAATCGTCCGGTCAATACGGAGTTTCTAGAGTCCATTCATCGCGGAAGACTTCCTCGTATAATGGATGTTTGTGGAAGTGTGAAAATGTGAAGCGATCGCATGTAATATGACAAATAATGTATATGTAATATTTCCTTGACAAAAACTTTACGCGATATTAATATTTTTGTTTTTTAATAAAGTATATAATATTGGCAGGCAATTGTTATAGTATTCCGCGATAATTGGGTAACCAGCAGCTACTCCTAGAATGATTATCACGTGATAATGGAAACTATGTGCGATGTTTTGACGTTAATTTGTTTTATGGAGTCAATGTTTGAACTAGTATTTATACTTTATAACGCAAAACTGTTAATAGTGGTTAACGAGTTACGTTTGAGGCAGCGGAAAAAGCATGAGATTCTAATTGAGGATTCAATGCAATTAGGTAATGTAAAAGTTGGAAATTCTGCTTTCCGCAGTTTTCTGCTAGTCAAGTAAACGGTCAGTACCGGCTACCATTGATTATAGCCTGATGGCTTACCAAGGGTGAACAGGTTATTACGGAATGGGCATATATATATATAATATGTGGGAAAGGTGTATAGGTGAATTATTATCCTGTTTTATTTTCTCCCCTTTCGTTCTGGGTATAAATCTATATAAGTTTATCCCGCTAAATCTGCTATGAGCATCAATTTTATTCTGTCCAACGTTGTGAGCAATGTGTGCAAAATGTCACACATTAATAAAATGATGCGGTTTCGTGAGCACGCAATGAACCAAATGCTAGATGGGGTGTGAGTACACGGTGGTGGCGCACTGAACAGTTCAGGGCAAGGTGTTTTCAGTGACAGCCAGATCGTAGGGACGGGTATGTACACTGTGTGCCGCTGACGGCTAAATGTTCTCCGGACCACATTCAAAAAGGACATCAGAAGATACACAAAGTTTGAAGATGGACATTATGTTTGATGAATGTAAGATAGCTGTCCAAGCCCTTTCTGAAAGACTGAATTTTGCTACTGACTCCGGGTTCATTTGGAAGTCTACTCGGAGTATAGCAATATTTTCGAATAAAGAAGTTGGCGCGTATCTTTTTCCGAGCTAACAGGGCTGGCAAAGTGGAACCTTTGTTCCTTAGGACATATGGGGAGCTGTTTTGAAAATGAACGGCTAAAGCTGTAGTGATGGCATCCGAGTGTATCAGTTTATACAGAAGTGTAAGATTTAACTTGTCTTCGTAACCAAAGTGGATCAATACCAAGTGATTGACAACGTTCACTATAGGTAAGTGAGGATGAATATCCTAACAAGCTTTTGGTGAATGATCGTTGGAGATTTTCTAAAACAAGCCTATCAGATTTGCGTAGGTGACAGTAAATGAAGGTGCAATACTCGAGTTGAGGTCGAGCACACATTTTGTAAAGAGCCAGCTTCGCATCCGGTAGACCGAATGTCCTTTTGATACAGCCTATTGTCCTTTCAGTTTTTGCTACCTGCTACATCTCAATCTGTTCAAGAATGTTTGAAAGGATAATAAAAGTGCCCATTGTCGAGTTCCTAAGGTCAGAAAACCTTCTAAACCTTTCGCAGCACGGTTTCCTTAGTAAGCGATCTTGCATGACATGTCAGTTGGAATTCATAAACCATATATCGATGGCCGCCGACGCAGGAAATGCAGTGATCGTCATACTCCTAGATGGTGTTGAAAAAAAATTTATTCATCGCAGAATGAGAAGCGTTGGTTGACGAGTTCGGAGGACCCAAGTTTAAGGTTACAGCGTAGGCATCCTTGCCAACTAAATTCAAAGAATTAAGCAACTTTCTTTCATTCAAGTCGGATTTCGTGAGACAGCAAATGATCGTCTAATTCACAAGACTTTGGATCAAACCATAGTCGATCCATTTCAGAAATCCCTGTAATTAATTTCAAAACGCGGTGCCAAAGTGTGATAATTACAAATTGATCGAATCAAACGGTGATCGGATGTAAAGAAATTGCGGAACATAATGTGGTGTGGGAACACAAAAGGTGTATTGCTAAATTGTAGGTATGTGTACAGGTAGCTGGACCTGTTGAACAAATGCATAGTGAAAAGAAGTCAAATGTGTCAGCCGCGCTTATCACGTCGACTCTTGTATAGAATTTATACTGCATCAAAGCTGCATTAACCAGAAGATTTCAGGGAGTATGTGAGCTAAATATACATTAGCGAATCTAAAACCACATTACCGCCTGGTTTACCTGGGTCACTGCCGCTAGAGAATAATCGTAATCTGATCCATAATGAAATAATAAAAGTATATTATGCCAATCCTACATTCGAAGTGATAGAACGTTTAATTTATTTCCAAAAACAATTTTTCGAAAAACAAAAGTTCGTCTTAGGTGGCCCCTCCAGTCGCTGATATTTTCGGTCTTTCGCTGATCGGTCCAGTCGGAAAGACATAGATACCTGGTCTGCTACTCGCGACATGGCCGAGTGGGTCCATGTTTATTGGGTAGCTGGATGACAGGCTTTTGGCCAGTAGCTCGGACATAGTACACATCACATGTACATGATTTTTCTCAAAGGAAATAGTCAGGGTCAAAGATGACGCAAGCTGCTCCATGGCATGGTCTACAATTTCAGTGGCTTTCGCAAAGGACTGTACATATGCAAAGGTAGAACTAGCTCGTCGTATATAGAATTGAACGGACTCATCAGTCTAGTACTTGACGGCAGGTAAAATATAGCGTTCCTCCTACCAATTGTTCGTCTTCAATTTGTATACGTAATAACTACCAGAACGAATCAAAAAGCCCTGGTGTGAAATATGTCGAGCTTTTAATCTCTCATTATACACTTTCCATTCATGTTACGTTTTTCGCGCATATAGGCTGTTTGTCAATTGTCCGGACTAATTCAACACTCTGTCCCTTGCACACCCTGTCTTCGACCTCCAAGTGGTCATAATTTTCTTGGCCTAACCATGACGATGTCATTTTTAGCGTACTGGAAGAACCAGATTCGCCGAAATTTTTCTGTCGTTCAGCAGGAGACTTCTTCCGGAACAGATGGGATCTGGGGTGATGGAATCTAACGTGAACAGTTGCTGCGGGTCATTATAATTAACTTTTCAACTTTGTTAATTCATCTTCTATCCCAACACAGACGTTAAAAAAGCGACAGATCGTATATTTTCAAATTAGCGGGGAAGAAGAGACAATTGATTCAGTTCAACACGGAGACCAACAGCGTTAATCAGTTCAAAACAGAATTGACAAGCAAGAAAGCAGGAAAACACACCGAAGTGCGGCTTGAAAGATCGAATTCCTTGTTGAAATAACAGTATCAATTGTTTCAAACCAACGATCTGCCAATAACCCGGAACAGCATTAACCGGAAAAATACCTGAACAAGCTGTTCAGGACCGCGTACAATCTGCTGTGAGCAGTGTATTGTACACCTAGTTGGAATGGCGCTTAATTTGACGTAGCGTGGCTCCGTGTCGTTGGCGCCGGTTACGTTTTCGGTTGTACAGATGGTTCGCTCGTCCTACTGAACCTTTTGTAGCGACCTGCAGATAACCCCGGTCTGACTGCTGTACGATGTGCGAAATTCTCTCCAAGATCATAGACCACATTGTACACGGGATCGTCTGACGTCTGCTACCCTGCACGCGATGGCGTTTGTTTGTTTGCGGGCTTGTCGGTGTATGCGCGCAACTGGCGCCACATTTACACTTGTGGCCTGCTCGCGCGCTCGACGGTCTGATCCTTAACCTCCCTAGTTATTTCCGCGTATCGGTGTCGCATTAGCACTGATTGAGACCTATTGTAATTATCGTACACTAAATGCAGGATCTCAGGAAATTATTTGTATTCTCATTATGCCCCTGGTATTCGCGGTGTATACATGGAAAGGCGTTTATTTAGTGCATCTACGCACTAAAACTGGTGAGCCCGCGGGTATATTTAGTTTTTCTGACGTGAGTTTAACTGGTAAAACGATTTCGGCTTCATTGTTTGCAATATTATGAACAAGAAAAATGAGGAGAACATAGATTACATATTTAAAACATAATTGCCGTTGGCTTATTTTTGTTCAGTTATCGTATATGACTATCATTTGGCGAATGCGGTTTGATTTAATTGATCAGTGTGTAACGCAGCGTGCTGCCGTGTTGTTGGCGGCATTTTTGTTTTCGATTGTGTAAGTCGTGTGCATGTCTTACTGGGCCTTTGGCTCACGCTTGTTTCTGTTGTCTCCTTTTACAGGACTATCGTTGGAACCCTTACTTCAGAAGAACGTTGTCCCCCGGTGTCTCCACGTTGCTCAAAGTTGGTTTACGAGTGTAGCGGGTACACGAAGCCAGAACGTCTGGCTTGCCTGTTACAAGAGTAATATTCTCCCTGATTTTACTGAGTGGCATATTGTCGTATTTCCAATATTAACTGAGATATTTCACTTTTAGTTGGATTCTGGAATGTCAGGCGGATGTCGAAATGTTCATCGATGGATACGGAACGTTAAGGACGGAGTGACCAAAGAGAAGGTAGAAAAAACAATCACGTGACGAATGAATATTCTTCAGTGGTACAAACTTAATGTTCTTCCATTGCACGTTTAACGCTCAACACCGTTCATTTCAGAACGATACCGATATATTGATGCAGCTGGGCAAAAGCGTTATTTCGTTGGGATGCGGCTTGAAAATAAATCATGTTCGTTAATCAGGGCCGTTAGAAAGTAAGAGGACAAGCGTTCGTAACGTAAAAAGTCCTACGGAAAAATCGTCCTTCAACCGTCTTTCGAGTGTCTTTTAATTATTCAGTCAAGACATTCAAAACACCTGTAGGATGGGCAGAGAACACTCAAACGTCGATCGTATTACCTGGGCCCTGACATACGTGTGCCTGCTAAGAGGGAAACGTTAGTTGCAAAAGAACCTCCAATCATATATGCATACACCTGACCACTGATTCGGATTGAAGGAGAGAGAACTTTCAATCCATCTGTTTAGATTGGTAAGTAGTGCAGTGGAAACAAGAAACCAATCAACAATGTTACAAAACAAGCTACAGCAACAGTTCACGACAACTTCAACCACACTAAGTCCATTGTATCGCGATGCTAGTTCCTAGGTTCGTACGCCCAAGGTTTTCCCAGCCTTACGTTAACGCGGAACGGAAGTCGTAGTGAGAAGACGGTGAATCTGCAAACAAACTTTATTTATTGATTTACTCACCGTTCACAAGCAGACTTCAACGCAACAGTTAAAGGCGCTAGGGAGTTGGACGTGAGAGAACCTCAGGCACAACCGCACGGCAACCTGTGTAGTGACCAGCGATCGTGTGGCTTCTCTAAGGATCCCGGCTGCAACCGTTTTCCCGCTTGCTTGTTCTGTACGCATGATTCTGTGTACGCCTGCTATAGGAGGCCTGATATGAACTCAGTGCCACTTTCTTCAGTCGTGCAACTAATTGCACGCAGTGAACGCTTGTCCTTTTCCTAACGACTCATCTTCTATTCCATTCTTCAAGGTCGTTTAGCCCGAACCTTTTCGAGCGTTGTTTAACGCACTCGAAGGTTCCACGCACTTTTCGCTTGGCGCGCTTTCGAGTGCCGCCGAGTGGGCGGTAGCCCACCTCGCGCTTCTTTTCTTTCTCTTGGTTGCTGCCGTTGGTCCCAGATTAGGCTAGAGCTAACTACTTATCATATTTCCAAACATTGCTGGAAATATACGGTTTGTTTCTAAACCTCAATGCGTTCTCTAGTTCGATGCCTGTTGGGACTACGTTTCGAATGCTCTACAGGAAAGGCGCTTAAATTGTTAGTGGACGAGGGTCTAGCGTATGCCCACTTGTCCGCTACAAACCGTCAGAGAGGACGAATATATGTCGACGGAAACTCCAGTCGACCTTCAGAATTCAAACAAGCGTCAGACTGGTTGGGCGGCGTTCCCAACGGTGACAGCTAAACATTGTTATCCTAGTGAATGTAGCCTATAGTAGCAGAGCTGGCGCGGATTCATTATAGAGTCACGACTAAGACTGCGATGCCAACGCCAACACACTAACTCTGATGTTAGTGGTTTGCAGTAAACTT
>LOND01000051.1:17365-40718 GCA_014220965.1 Paragonimus kellicotti
AGAGAATCCTTGTCTCCTCCCGTATGTCAGTTTAAGTGCTGGGCTCTCCGTTGTTGCATGCTTCGTCGTGCGATATCCAAACAAAATATCCGGTAGTCCTTCCAAGTTATTGCTTCCATTGCCCCGCCATTCTTCATTGTACAACTGAACCGCTCCGTCAACCCGTTCGTTTGCGGATGGTACGGTGATGTTCTCAGGCGGTGAATCTCCAATTCTTCGACAACTCCTGAAATTGCCGCCCCTCAAAACACGGGCTCTGGTCCGTGAGAACTCTGTGCAGTACTCCAAAGCGAGTTAGGCCATTGTTCATGAAACCGTGTGCAACTGTTCCGTTCGTTTGATCTGACGTGGAAATCATCAATCATAAACATTGTGTAGCGATTCTCCCTTTGTCGTGCCTGGGAGTGGACAAAATGTCTACGCCAGTGGGCGCGACAGCTCTTGAAGTGGATTGCATAGGTGGGCAAATTTAAAAGATGATGGAACGGACCATTTACCATCACGAACTGCAGGAATACGAGCTTCCAAATTAACCAAGGTCCTCGTGGGCGATGGATCAATGCTGTACACTTGGCACCCTGGCACAATCGCGGCAAGTTCCTTAAAGGAGGGGCGAGTGTAATGGATTACCAAACCGGAGGCACGATTATTCCAACACTCGGTGGAATATCTCGACGCGGTCGTGAAATACGGTCAAAGCCCACAGCGGATAGATTGCGGACAACACGGGCGACAGGACGAGCCATCGCCCAACGAGATCGGACCAACGGACGAGGAATGGCAGGCGGAAAACCCCCGACAGAAGGCGTCGGTCACACACAAACCGGGCAGAAGTGCACACGACGTGTGAGCGGAAACCGGGGTGTGTTGTGGACCGGAATTCCGGTTCATAAACGCGAGCGCGCGTGTGGCATGGCAACCAGCGAGTTAGGACGATTAAGACTGTGCTTTGTTGGATGCCCTTTCGTTACAGTATGTTCCCTTAGTTCCATGACGTTTTTGGGTGGTAGAAAACCCTATTATTTTGACTTGATACACTTTACAAAACAGGCTGTCCCGTCGAAATACTCTTTTCAGTTCACGATTCGTTTTCGGGTGCCGGATCGTTCGACTCTAAACATGACCCGGTGACCGATTACGTTTCTATTCCATGTAATCAATCATATTCGATTTCCACGTCGTTTATGTTCATGTACTACTGAGTTTGTGACTCGACTCGTGTATCCTTTAAGCTGCAATTTAACAACTGTCCATCATGACACTCTAGACATTTGGATAGCGTGAACAGCTTGGATCGATCTACGAATTAACGACCTCGTTCGTGTTCTCACACATCTTTATGGCTGTGATATACCGTGTTCGCACCATTCACACTCAACATAATGGACTACACTGTTAGCATTCCGTTCACAATTTCGGGCTGCATTTGGTTTCTTAAGTACGCATATCATTAGTACAATGATTATGATTATTATTGTCTTACTTTGTCAGAATTAGTCTAAGAACTGCATGCTTCCGTCCGGTTCACTGGCATTCAAACAATTTTTAATGCTCCGGTGGAATTTTTGTCATTACTGTATAAGAACCGACCTTTGTCCGCTGTGCGTTGAATGGTTTCCTTAACCTGTTTTTGGGACACTATTCTATTGTTGACACTGTTTCACTTGCAAACTGTTCTGGAGACCTCCAGTGTTAGTGGCCGGCGTGGGTTTTACTTGGCAGAATTTCACAGTTGATTTATGTACCGTGTTCAGTATTGTCGTCAATTTTCAATTACACATTTGTCGGCTTTTGCGCCGATTGCTTCGATTGTTCACGCCGTCTGGGCCTGTGTAGCCCGGCAGAGTTCGACCTCCGCATGTTGTGACCTTGTACGCCTGGCGACAGCAAACGTTTTGCATAAGGCATGAGCTGAACACTTAGCGTAGCTAATGTGCTTGAGTTCAGTTATTTAGCTGTAACTGTTGGCTTACATAATCTAATAACTGTTTTCTTTTATAGTCTGTTTTGTCTGCTCAGTTTGTTGTTCCTAAATGTCTAATACGTGATAACCCATTTATGCTAACCGAGATTATAACGACGCCTTCAGTAAAATGACGTTACTTTTTTCTCCTAGAAGAATTTGGTATTCAACCGTTTTTCAGTGGGCGTATTTTTTGGATTGTTCTCAAATTATTCGTATCTTCCCAACAGGTCGTAAGTGCGCATATCACTCAGGGGTGCAATTCTTTCTCCATTTTTCCTCCCGTGTCATGTGGGCGTTATGCCTAATCTGAAGAACTCACTCCTGCTAAAGTGTGGCAATATCATTGGAACTTTATATTCAGGAAGATCTTCTGTCCCTTCTCCTTGCTCTTACCAAACTGACCAGCTGATCTAACACACTTGCTCTTACTTCGATATATCTACGAATATTGGTGTTTTGTTTTCTTCCTTTAAAGTAGCCAGTTATTAATGGTTTTCCCCAACTGAAGGTTAAAGAAATTCTCCCTTCCCCAATTCCAATCTGTAGACTATTCAGATGTTACATTGAATCATAATTTGACGTGATCTCTTCATGTTGTCCTTTTTTTGTTTATCATCATCATGGACGGTAATACGTCACATTGGTGCTTAACTGCCATATTAGCCATGAAGAAGAAAAAAACAAACCCTGACCAGGAAGAAGAAAGAGAAAATAGAAGGGGAGGGGACCTAACTAGTTCCCAAACATTCAACATTAAAGTGCCTATATCTTGCCAGATAACTTACATTTAATGTTTTACGTCTAGTGTTCAGCTCACAATGAACTTTTTTTTCTGAATCCCTCCGCACTTTCCTGACTGTCCGACCACTTTTCCTGTCCTTCTGACCAAACATTTTGGACTTTTTTGCCAAATCCCCAAGGTAGTCGTTCAGCGGTAGTTATATTTATCGTTTCATTATCCTTGAATTTAGCACTTTTACTAGTTTAAAACTTTTAAATCGTCTGGTTGCAAACTTATGTCTTATTCTGTTCATTCTCTTCATCCCAATCTGTTTAAATTATTGTTCACTTGATCGCAACCTTCACATTCAGATACGCCTTTCGGCTATTTTTCACTTAATGATGTATCGCTATAAGTTTTGCATGTCGCGATATCATAATTATGTGACTTGCTGTTAGTTTGATGGAGGTGTCTTTGACTCCGCTCAGCGGACTCTTCTGAGTCATCCGAAGTCAGCGGTTCGTACATGCGGTGCAGTAGAGAATGGTAACCAGTACGTTGCACTTAAGTCTCAAGACCGTGTAAGGGCTTGGACTAGCAAACAGGTTCTAACCGAGTCAGACCAGTCAGCAGTCGCTGTACACATCAGAGACATGATCGTGTTTGCCATAATGATGTACTTCTTCTCTCTGAGTCCAGTCTCTTCTGTACGCCGTCCTAGTGTGTTTGAGTCATTGTGGTTCGTTGATGCTTGCTTATCCAACTCGGCCATAAGGCTTGCTAATGCTAATCCCCGTACAGTGTAAGAGCTTCCGTTTAATTTATCCCTTTCTACTGTCTGTCTCATTCCACTAGTATGAACGATTTTGGATTTATGGAGCAATATCAAATTAATTTCTTGATCATCAACTGTTATCGAGACATCTCAAGGCGAAACATGTATGGTCACTAACAAATCTGTACGTTCCTTGTAAGAAGTAGAAGAGTTTTGTTAATATAAATTAGAAATCACTCACAATTCATCACAGATTTCGCATTCCCATGTACTTCTCAGCCATCTCGTCTTGTAAAAAATGCCAGTTCAGTTTCGCTCTTTTTGGGCTCATCAGTGAAATTCTTGTTTATACCGCGATCGTAATCTGAACTCTAATCGCGCTTTTGTGTGACAAGAGTGTTGACAACTACGCCATTGATCTCACACATACCCCTGTTTGTGCTTAGAGTTATTCTGTTCATTATTTAACACTGCATCTTAATAACCCGAAATTTTAATACTGAAATCGTCTGCAAAACCGGGGCGTTAACTCTTACATTGCCTGCCGAAGAAGTGTTTACCCAAGTGCCGAATATTCACCTCTTGACGTAACTGGGTTATTTGTCTACGTGACTGACTTAGTTGTTTTGGTACAACAACTCCAGCTTGCGTCATATAAATTCAGGGTAGTTCGGTTGTCGTAACACACTGTGTTATCCAACTTTTACTTATTCAATTCGAGCTGTCTCGAATGTCCCTATTCAGAAGAGTCGCGTGATAACAAACACCGGTTTTTATGTAGCAGCTTATCATTTGAATCTTTCATGTGCGTGTTACTGACCGACTCGTTTTCTCTTTCGTTTTCTCCCTGGTCTCAGTTTGTTGGTCAGGCGCATTCTCGCGGGCTTCAGTCCACCGGTGAACAGTTGTGTCGTGTGGCCGCACGTCGACTACTTCCGCTTGTATTCCAAGAGAGCTATCATCAGTCTCTGTCTTCATTTCTTCCAAGCTGCGCTGCTTTGGGCTGGGCCTTATCGGCCCGTGACTACTTCGTTGTAAACCGACTGGCAGAACAGACATTAGCCAGAGATGACGGACTTCATACAGACGTGGCAGCCACTTGTCCTCGGTTGCCAATTGAAATTGCCGAAATGGCAGCGGTCGTGCTTGGTTTTTTCAGTGATCGATCCTTTGGTGATCCGGGTAATGGCACATCGACAAGTCAGTTAGCTAAGGAATCAAACAAACTGTGTTTTTCCCCTGAGTTAGCTTTTCTCGTTCGTTATGCAGAACTACAACAATGTTTCAATGACGGCGATGTAACCAGTGCTGTGGATCGTGTGATTGATCTGTTAGTCACAAGCTCGGGCAGTTCCAACTCTGTATCCTCTGTGGGGCCTTCTGGTAAGAGCTGTTTGTCGTTTGGTGGCTGCTCGCGGATTTCTATGCGCCTACGTCTTCGTTTATTGACAGAAATTCGGCACCTACTGGGCAAGCACTGCATACGACGTGACCAAGTGGAGCTCCTGATTGCGGCCTTGATCGATTTGAGGTGTGACTTTCAAGCGAACTTGGATGGCCAATCTGATAAACTTTCTACGCTTCTTTCCCGTCTGCATGTGTTGTTGGCACGTGAACTGGCCTCTACTCTCTTATCCTCCAACTCAGCAGAGATAGTTGGGTCTTCACCTTCCGAGATGACTAACCAAGTTTAAACCGAACTCACTCTCGAGGGCATCGCATTTGTCTTTTTGTATTATGAGCAAAGTTGTTTCTTTCTGCTTACATTTTGCCGTTTTCTTCTATCTGGTCTTCCTCACGTATGTGGGTTGTTTCGGTGTTAGCGGTTTGTGCTATCGGCTACATCGAGGAAAATTAGAAGATGGCTGCTCATTGTTAAATTGAGTTCATAATAACGCATTGTCGAAATGTTAACGCATCTCAGAGGTTCGACATGTTTTACCGTACGGTTCCAGACAGTTATTAGCCTGTGCATTGATTTGATCGATAGTCATAAACTGCATGGTAGTCTACTAAGAGTGTACGATTGCTTTTTAAGGCGAAATTTCGATCTCTTAATGCGAAAAAGACTGGTGAAGATCTTGAATTTGTGATCTTATGTATATTTCGCGGTTGGCATGATCACAGCGCGGTTTGTATGCTGGTTACACAGGGCTTTTCCGTAGTATACTTCGACGTGATTGATACTATTTGTGTTCGGACGAGTCTGTCACAGTGACTGAATCCCAGAGACTGGTACACGTGTATTGTCACAATTAGTTTGCGCTACACTAAATTTATTTTCATTCACGTAGCCTGTATATATTCGTTGTGAACCGAGGGGTCTTTGTAGCACAGCCAAATGATAGACTCGGCGACAGAAGTAAAAGACTTTTAAGTAATAAGGCCGTTAAGAAAATAGCCCCAAAATGAGATTTATTGGACATGACTGATTAGATTGCAGTACTGTCAGTTTAGACGTCAGTACGGTTTGTTTAGAGGAAGATGGCTAACAGTGGTGTCACAATTTGCTAAAGGATCATAAGAGAGTGTGTGCGAGAGCGCAGAGCGTGGAAGTTCATGGAACTTGGATAGCAGACAAGATGACGACAATGTTTCCAAGCTTCTGCAAACAGATCATTTTTTTTACCTTGTGATTCGGGTGTACTCACGCTCTACTTCTAGTGATGTTTTGTTGTGAACACCAGCCCTATAGCCTTTGACACATTACCGAAGGCGCGAGCGTTTGTGACGCCATATTCCTCACGTCATTTTAGTTTTTTTTTTGTGCGTACTTTGCGTTTGAATTGGTGGTCGTTTGTTTGAACTTTCAGATGTCCGCTTTTTCCTCATTAAGGACTGTCCTCTTGTGATCTGCTTAAGACAAAATCTGCTCTTGTCTCTCGGCTTTATTGATTTTGTCCGTATTGCCGCCTACGTGTTCACGTATGAATCAGAGTGAGTATGGCTTAACTGATTCTTATTCATCTGGAAATACCACTGCCTGTCCTAACCCCACAAATATCCAGGGTCTGTTTTCACTATGTTTACTGTTTCGCAGGCGAGTCTGAGTGCAGTACTTGATGGTTAGACGACCGTGTTCACCTTGCCTAAACGACCTCCCTCATGCTGACCTATCGCATCGATCATCATTTGCTCCAGGTGTGTCTTTCCGACTTGAGTAAGTCGGTTTTTCACGATCTGTCTAGTCTGTTTGCTTATGGCGATATTGAAGACAGCAGTGGAAATACGTGTGTTTATTTGGGAAACTTGCTGCCGGGTACGGTGCTCGATTTCCGCGTCAACTACTCTCTCTCGGCTTGTTGAATCTGACTTCACATGGGCACTCATTTGCCGATTCTGTCAGTCTGGCTGATGTAAATAATGTGCACCGTCATAAATTTGTTCGGTATGATGAACATGTCTTGATTCATTTGTTCTTGATTGGTCTGTCCACGCGTAGTTGTACACCTGTGTTCATGTTCACATCAAATTACTCATTCAGGCGCTTTGGGTGTGTGCACTCTTGACATTCATACATGGTCCTTTTCAAGCTGCGACCGCTGCTCATTTGTTTGGTTGACACCGGATGTTGATATGTTCATGTGACTTCTTTGTTTACACATGATCCGTCCGTCACCTCGTCCGATCGAAGAGCGTTGGTTTTATTTGCATGTGTAGGATAGACACATTTGGTTCGAATGTTTGGTGACCGTTTGACCGTAACCGTCACACTATCCAAACGTATTTCGTATGATCTGAATGAGACAATGTTATCGGAAACAGTTCTTGAAAACCCCACTCTTCAGTTCAGTATCTTTGCACACAGATTATTAGGAACCGTTCTAGCGGATTAGTTGAAGTTTAATCATTATTTCTAAAACGATGAGCGCTAAATAGACTTCATGGCATTGAAACACGATTGCAAATTACCGGTTTGTCACGTTATCATGCATAGATTGCCGTTGTACCAAGTACTTCTTACATAGGCAGTCGGAGGGATCCGCTTCGCCCCGTCAAATCGCTGTTATGGTTTACATGATAACGGAATGCATTCTGTGGATTCATTTTTTTCGGGTGCTCCGTCGTATTTGCTACGGTTTCGGGCATTCTGAGATTGTGTTTTGATCATGCTTTTTAAACGGACTCTTCTTGTTTCACATTTAGACGTGTACAGTAACAAACATTCAGACACTCTGAAGCTTCTCATACATAGCAACATTCGGGATTGTGGAGAATGGACAAATTTTCGAGAGCAGCTACTTGAGGGAGATGTATTTAATATTTGTTAGTAGTGTGTTTCATTAGAAAAGCAATGAGCGCTACGTAGGCATATTTGCGCAAACAGGATTCGAATATATTGAACATTGAACGTTTTCTCCTTGCTACCAAAGGGTCCATATATAATTTTATCTTCAACTTGTGTTATCATGCGCTCTTTTAATTCACTCAATCTGCCACATTTCTTCCTGCGTCGTATATGAAGATATACGCAACCGATAGAATAGTTTTCACGCAGGATATTCATCACCAGACAGTTACTCCTGAACGATCACTTCTGCCTTTCCGAGTAGACATAATCGTAAAAATAAAGGTGAATTCCTTGTCTTTTTAGGGACATGAGTTTTTTCTACTTTCCGTCAATCTGGCACTGATTTTTAGTTCTTAACCCAGGTTGACATTAAGGTTGTAAAATTGTCATCGTGCTCAAAAGTTTGTCGACCACCACCACACGTGGTGTACTCGTCAACTAACCACTATTTTGCATCAACTTGGCCTACTGTGAAATGAGTCGATGGCCGAATGTAACCCACTTCTGGTTGTCCTTGAAATAATTGACAACATGGTCTGTGCTTTCTAGGTTCTTTATGAACTAGTCAACTTGACAATTTTAGAGTAATCTGATTCTGTACAGAGAACTGTCACAAAAAATGTGTTAAAACGATTTGTGGTCTTCTTTGTTGTGATCCTTTAGAAATTAAACTTTTTTGTTTCTACTGATAATCTAGCTGAACAACATCAATGAAATGACAATGCAGTAACATTTTTGAATAACGAAGTCAGTACGAAGTGGTACTACCATCTTGCAAAACCGGTCTGATTTCGTTATTCAAATTCGTAGCTGGAGAATGATGTTTTATATTTCTGAAGCTGTAATGTTTATATCTGGAAATGAAATGTATGCGACGTTTTCTTCGTTGCAGCGGTTTTTACTGACTTTTCTGATTGCAGCTTCCGAAATTTCAACAAGTAACCATTACTCCTTCTCATTAAATCGTGATTTCTCAGTGCGCACAGCTTCAGCACGTTGAGAGCAACACTGATTTTCTTATACAGAAAAAAACGGCCAGCACTTTCAGATCTTTCCTTTTCTCTCAATCTAGGACACCGTATTTGGTTAATTATCTGTCCAGATCACATTTTCTGCTAAATAAGCAAACGGTAACAACGAAAAGCCCAACGTAATTCGTCCACACCTATTCCTAGCACAATTTGCTCGGCCCCCTTAACAATAGTTCATCATTCGTGTGCAATCGTTTAAATTCACCTACTGATTATATCTTACAGAAACCCTGATTCTGTCAATCAGGCGTGGCTCTAAAGTCTGTCCTCCGGAATTCATTAATGAACGTAAGGTTCCTTCCATGACCAAATGTTGAACCTTGTTGTCTAAATATTCTACTCCTTTCTACATTCCAATTTTTGTCTACTACCGAGCAACTTTCAAAATTTGCGTTTGAATGACAAAATTACAGTCTGGCGCATTGGTTAAACGGCTTGCATGGTACTTAATGATAAATGTCTCAAACATGTTTGAATGCTTCGCGGAGAGCCTATACGAATCAGTGTTGTCAACGGAGAGAATAATCTACCAGCCATCCCCGTCGGCAATTTAGAAATGATGGTCACTCTTGAAAAATACCAGTGATCATCCATTCACCCTCCCACTTGTAGCATGGAGTGGACAAATTTTCAGTTTACACTTCAGAAACATTCGGGCTTTTGCTACTTTCAAGTCGCGATTGATGTTTGCTTCTCACCATCCCGGCTGCTACAGACAGGCACAGGCAGCTCTTCCTCGAGGGTTTTCATTTATTTTGCTCATGCCGTTCTTGTATTAGTAGTACATCGGGACAGGCTCACCATATGGCGGTATGTCGTCAGTACTGAAGATGTATTTTTGGTTACATTCCCACACGATAGTTCACGACATTATTCGAACGTATCCAGTTCAGCCTATCAGACTTCACTTAGTTCACCACAGATGTAAAGTATCCTAAGTACTCATATGCTTAGTTTGAGTAAAATCAGACTATAATTGATCCCACAATAACAGAGCCACTCTGTGGGACCTTTTAAGTTGCCCATCAGAAGAGCGTGGTTGAATTAATTAGTTTTGCTTCAGATCACACTTCCGTTCGCCCGCTCCTCTTCGTATTTAGTTCTCATGTGTTCGAACCATTCAATCATCGTTTCCGTTATGCTTCCAAGTATTTAGATGCATTTTGCTTTGCAGCGTCTTCGTGATTAGCCAAGTCTTGAGTATTTATGTAACTTGATTTTGAGCAAACAATTTTTACGTTACTGATGAGTAGTCGGGGATTTGGTTAATTTCAAGTTGAACATCACCCACAATTGATCGCAGCTGTCGCATTCCCATAGACTTTCCAGTCGGCCCCTTTCGAAAGAAGCTTCGCGAATTACTTCCGTTAATTGTTACGATCCTTACCTTGGATCACATATAAATGAAAAAGGTACGTTGTGATTGTGATAAGGTGGACCAATTTTTTATCCTGTTGGCGAAAACTGTAACAGAAACCAAGTTATTGTACCTGTATATTCGTTATTTTGTCGAAATTTTCTCAGTAAAGCCATTATCAATGAAGAACCACTTCCACGGTCTTGAACTTCTACAATATTGCGATAAAATGATTTTCATTACCCAAAGGCCTCAGAATTGTAGGTCTTGATTTTTCCGACCTAAAACTTACCGGTAAGTTGCCGTCTGTACGCACCTAATCGCACAATGGACGCGATTTACACGGTGCCACGTGAATACGGTTGCGTTTGATTGACATCGAACACTGTTGTTACGACCTGGAGATTTCACTGGCCTGCCTGCGGTATAATCTGTAAACTAGTTCCAAAGCTCATAAGTATACATTGTACCCAGCTTATTGAGAAAGTTCGCATGATGTATGCTGTCCGATTGTTTGTCCGCATGCCATGTGACTGTGTGGCGCGAACCCGAACCACACACTTCCGGTTTACTCGCTCGTCGACGGCCGGTCTCTAACCTCTCTGGCTGACTTCCGTCTCGGTTTTGTCCGT
Organism: Paragonimus kellicotti; assembly: GCA_014220965.1. Taxonomy (NCBI): domain Eukaryota; kingdom Metazoa; phylum Platyhelminthes; class Trematoda; order Plagiorchiida; family Troglotrematidae; genus Paragonimus; species Paragonimus kellicotti. Next base: position 28,139 of record LOND01000051.1, read on the forward strand.
AACGCTATTACTTGTACATAGCATCAAACAAATATTCGGTCTCTGTTCTCAACAGCCTTTTTGTATCTCATGTCTGGCAAATTCGTATTAGTGTGCCTTGCACTAAACTGTGTTTTGCGTTATGAGCTGTCTTCAACTTCAGATTGATCTGTCATGTTCAAAAGCACGGAAACACGATCCTGTAGTACGGGATGAATGTACAATATATGAATTTGTGAACGCAACATTATAATTAAAATAGCTGTATAGAAGGGCATTAGTGAATAGTATCACTATCCATCCATTGTTACACCTTAATAAAGAACTCAATTTTGGCTGTTGTATATGTGCAGTCCAGTAGGTGCACTTCAGTGTGCTACAAGCGTTACCTTTTTAGTTGGTTTCCACTCTGTTGACACTCGCCGTCAACCGACAATCGTAATACTGACTGCTGACTATTCACACATCTCTGGAATACGTCGACAATAACTTCTCGTCTGTGCCACTCCCGGGTCACTTGGTACCGGCCTGTATCCGGGTGCATTCAGTATTTTTTTGTTGTCCTAGAACACGGTGTGAACTGAAATCGATCCGATTGTAATCTCGGCCACTGTTGTCTGAAGCATGGAACATTATTTGGTTCTGTAGTCACTCATGAGGAGAGTTGGATGACTGCACATAGGTATAACTTGGTTTGTTTTGGGAAATTTTGCGTTACAACCAGATGACACACGATAGGCCGTCATGCCAGTGTGGATTTGAAAAGGCATTCATTTGGTTTAATGTCTTCCTAATTGTGGCCAGATAGATTGTGTTTCCAGTCAGCGGTCAATGCTTCAGCCTGCACCTATCGAATAGTAGAATTTCAGCTATCTATAGCATCACGCATCCAACAGTAATAAAATAGTAATAAGCATGTAGGTTAAAATGGCTGAAGTAACCAGTAGAACCACAAGACTGTGGGTTGCTATTCGCTCATTCTTTCAATAAGCTCTTGAGAAATAAGTTCAGGGTACATTAAAAGTTCGGCCAAGATAAATGAAGATATGCAATTTTCTTTGCGAGCATCCAGGAGCTTTTAGACGAGTCTTGTGGACTGGTACTGCAATGCCCTGATGACTTTTGCTATCAGATATCTTGCTAAGGTTTTAGTGTGGTGAGGACGAGCGATCGCATTATACTACTCACACTATTCAGTAATGGGGCATAACCATGTATTTGAATATTGAACACCAATGGACATAGAGGAAAGCTTTCCCGAAGAAAATCCGGGAGTTCAGAGGATCGACACTGAAGGGTCTACTCGAATGATTCAGGCTAACCATCCGATCCGATGTAGAACTGGTGATGCAGTTGATGAGGATGCTTCTACCTATCTTTCGACTGCTCCAAAAATTCACTCTGCTGCTGATGATACGGGCCCGAGTGTTCCTCATTTTTCTCCCATTGGTCACATTCGCTTTGAAAAAGTTCCCTTAATGATGTTGCAAATAGTTCTCATCCTTAACCTCATCGATCCTGAAGAAACATTCGTATAGTCCTAACCAGTTGATTACCCGTGTTATTTGCTTCATCGTTTACATCGCCGTTGTCAACCATAGGACAGACATCCCCTGGTTAGTTGATTGTCACATGACATCCATGGCTGCGTTAGTGGTCGAAGGTTCCATCTCAGCTTCAAGTAATTAGATCTTTTATTTCATCGGACCGTTCCAAAAGTGATATATCAACCTCATGCCCACATCCGCTCCAGTCCCATTTTTATTGCCTCAGTTCCGAACATAATGGTCGTTACAGTAATTCGGATCTGCACAGTACCTTCTCCAGCCATGCCATGATTTTTATGTCTAACACATGATTTTTGTCCACTACACTGTTTTTTTTTTCCTAACCAAGCTTTTTTGCGTGCGCGCATACTGATCAAGCCCCTTGTGTTTCACTCGGCTACTCCGAGTTTTCTCATTCGAAATTGTCAATGGTTCATTCGACGCCGCTCATCATTGCCTTTCCTGTTCTACCAACCCGACCTCGTTTCCTGAATGCGCTCATTTTGCATTCTGAGACTTATAATCACAGTTTTGGAGTATTCATATGAAAACCTTCCGTATTCATCCAACTGTTGTCTTCACTCCTTTAGTTCACTATGGGAACTAGGGCTATTCAACAATAACAGTGATAAAGTATGGGGGTATAATTCCCCTGCACAGAGTCTGGAACTTTGTGGAGCTGTTTACGAGAATGAAATCTTTCTAGGTAAGTTTATGGAAAACTAGAGCAAGATAGGATAACGAATTGAGCGGTATCCTGACGTTAGTGTGTACTGATGTCAAGTGACGACAAATGGAAACGATTTCAACGGATCTGTATTCGAAACAAGTCTCTTAACTCTCATGAGAACGTCATTGATATGATTGGACCACCGAACAATTTGGTTTTAAGTTATACACAGGAACTTGGATGGTGTCTGACCAGAAATGGACTTACTCTCAATATTTAGTTCCACAAAAGATTGCGTGATTTTTTGATGTTGATAACTACTTCGAAAAAGAAGGAAAACATCCGCACAGTGTGAGTTATTCATAGGTAGGTTACGGTCGTCTGGCAACCAGTCCAGTATATACATACCTTAGTACAGTACTGTTGATACGGAAAAACATAATTCCAAAATAACGCCCTGTGCACACATGTGAAGTAAGGGTTTATTTTGACCACGTTTTAGCGGTGTACGTGGCGATTGTAAAAACTGACAGGATAACCCCACTTGGATACACTAGAATTAGTAGTCAATTGAAGGGATACAAACGTTCTTGAAATATGTGTAGTGTGTATTAATGATGAAATAATCACGCAAAAAAATAATTAAATTTGATTGAATACCCCAAATCGTATCAGTTGACACGATGTCGTTCGGTTTACACAATTGGATTGTTATAACCCAAGAAACTATGACGGATTATCTAACATATCCCATGGTTTGTTATTTAGTACACCATTCGTCAATTAACACCGTTGATTAATTTAGCAACTATAGGTGATAAAATAAACAAATCGACTTTATCGGATGGCAGAATCACTTATGTTTATCTGCAGTTGCAGTACAGAATCTGTATGGACCATTGTGAAACTGAACATATCGGACCACATCCACTGTTTGACAGTAAGTAAACCCTCACAGTTGATATCCGGGTTGCGCGGAATCTGTGTTCCTTGGGCCTTGGAAGGAGTATTTTCCAGTAGTTCAAGTGCAAATAGCCCCTCTTGCTTATCGTTTATCTCCTTACGCAAACTGACCATTGACAGCATTTCAGGGTCACTCTCAAATTCACTAAGTCGTTAACGTAATAAAATCTTCACATGAGGTGTGCCATTTCATTTTACTCATCACTTTTTGGGTGCTAGATTGAAGAATTGTAGGTTGAACTGAGGAAACCGCTACCCATAAAATTCTGGATCATTTAAGCTACCTCAAATTGGTCAGTTGACTCGGATGGACATGTACAAGAAGTCTGGCGATCATGGAAACATCTGGATAAGAAATTTTCGAAGCCACAGGAGGCATTGGGAACACTCAACTACTGTCAGTTATTTCAATTATGAATCTGGATTATGCTGGTTCTGTTTGCCTGTGCAACGAGTGCGGATTTTGAGTTGGATGTGGGTAGCGCTTCCAATCACTGGCTATGTAAACTGAAGATTAGTCGCCTGCACCCTATACTAATTGGGATGAAGACCACTGAGAAGTGAAGTCACAACTAGCCATGTATATCGCAACCCTGAATCTGTTCACGTCCGGAATGCCACCTGCTGGAACAGTAAGAGCAAAGTGGTCGTTTTGGACCGTAATGCTGTTGGTTAGATTGAAATTGAACTTCCCATAGGGCGCACTTTACCCGTAGTATGTGGACGCATCCAATCCATTCTGAAAGTTGATAATGCAACAGCAATCTCAGGCTGTTCGCGAACTGCTCATCGGTCAAAACGACGACTACTTTCTTGGACACCAAATGTCTGCCAGATTAAACATCTTTCGGACCGCTTGAGACGAAAGAAGGATGACGACTGTTAATTCATTTCAGCAATCCCGAAGTAATAACAAAAATTGTTTGCGAAAATTGATTTAGAGTATACCACAACGGATAGATGCAGTGAACTCGTCAAAAGGTGACCCGATGAGATGTCCAATAACAGTTACCAAACGTACCTGTTGTCAATCCGACGATAAAACGTTTTTTTGTGAGGTATCGACTTTTAAGGCTCTGAGTGCAAAATCCCCAGAACCATTTCATTTGGAAAGGCCTGGCCAATAAGTGTTGTGATTGCAGTAGAGGTTTGTGGCTTGTTGTGTACTCTCCTGTGCAACCTCGGCACTCTGAGCGCTCTTTCCCAGTGCCCCTTAAGATCCATCCCTAACTTGTACTTCATAGATGATGAGGTGAAGCTTGGCAGAATCTTGAGTCATGACGTACAGGACAATACATACGTCATTAATACGTCTTGGGTATGTGCTTTTTCAGTCTGAGGTGCAGACCTCGACCGGTTTTTCCAGTATAGAAATCCCAATAGTAGACTAACTGATGAACTCAATTGGACGTGGACAATCCCAGTACCCAATCTGTAATGCCTTGATGCTGCTGAGCATATACGATATGGCTGTATGATTTATTCCCTGAATTAGTTATTCTGGACTTAGCTTCAACCATGAAGTCTCATCTTCCTCGTATACGCGACTGTACAGTTCTACGAACATTAAAATTCTGGGGAATTCAGTGTTTCAGGCCTAACGGATATGCCATTAAAGCTTAAGGTGCGCTGTAGGAAACTTATCCACAATTCCAATTTTTTGAGCATGACTATTACTTGTGATATGTGAAATAAACATGGTGCTACCAAGCTGAATGGGTAGACGGTATCGTTGAACTTAAGATACACGCTGTCCGATGCCTTCAATTCGTTGTGTATTTTATCTAGTGCCTAACCGGCATCCAAAAAATGAGTGTGTTCTCTTTATGGTGTTCAAATGAACGTGAACAATAAGGGCCTCAGTACTGTAACATTATTCGACGCTTGTTCGTTCTAACACCTTCCCAACTTCACGAGTGCTTGAAGTATCCGTAGATCGATCACTTCACAGGTCAGTCGTACGTTGTACAGCCTCGTCACAATACGAGTTGGATGAATTACCGAAGGACGCTAGTCCGATCAGTCATTGAGCATACTGACAGGTTAACTAATCTCTACGGTTGGCATACACTATGAATTACACGTGAATCTATCTTTTAAAAGCGTTGTGTTAAATTGCAGATGCCGTTCGGAATGACAGATGTATCTTTTGGAGCTATCTTTGCCTCATCGGGCGGTGTCTCAACCTCAGGTGTCATGCTAGGATATGCTGTCTAATATGTGATCCCACGGAACAATTAGCAAGCAACTCGAAATATCCATGCTACTCGAACTCATTCAATCTACAGCTGGTAGTCAATTTGTGTGCCGTTCAGGTCTATTCTCTTTGTTGAGCATGCTGAAGTGGTATAAAAGGTGTTTCAAGTGCCAAATTGTTGTCACTCCCCTCGTGTCTAAGTTTTCCGACGATTTAATCCATCCGATAATGTTACACTTAAAGCCTCCTAACCTGGTTCTAGTAACCTAATTCCTTCAGAATATGACGATAAGGTTTCAAATGTAAGTCCGAATGTATTTAGGTTATGTTCGTTAGGCAATGAAAAAAATGCTATCTTTGGGTGTTCCTGTCGTAATGTGGTGTCTTTTTTTATCGCTTGTTAACTCAGTCATCGTGTGTTTAACCATCCTGCATCATTTTGGCTAGCTCTGGGGATTAAGTAAAAGGAAGTCACACATGGGCTGATTTCACTCTACGTTGTGGTCTGAGCGGCTGGAGCGTGTAGGCTGAACAGATCATGTGGTTCGCTTCTGTCCGATGTTGTTACATGTGTTGACGTGGTGTCTAGTTCAGCAAACCTTCCTAGCCCTGTACGGTTAGCTGGATGATCAGGTTGTATTTGTCAGAGAAGAAGCTAAGCTATCTATTGGCGGTGAAGTGTTCGTCAGTAGAATATTCATAGATAACGCTGACCGAAATAAACTCAAAACGAAAGTCACGAACTATAAACGATTAGAAAAGGCTAAGTCACCATGTGAAACCGCTGGTGTTATTTGATGACACATCCCAACCGATAACTAACTGACATCCAACTCCCTCACTTAATTGTGGCACGTGATCCAACGTACAGCATTCTATACCCTCAACCACTGCCGATTTCTCCTCCTTAACCATGTTACCGTTAGGAATCACGTTTACGTTATAATAGTGCGATCCGTGAGTCCACATTGTTTAGCATTTGCTAGGAGCTTACGTAAAGTTTACGAAATGCTTCATGTTCATTCGCTGTTGTCTGCGTTAGGCCATTCAGATTCTTCAGGTCTTTCGGACGAACGACAACATGAGACTGGCGAACGTTTGCCGACACACTCTGTGTTAATGGAGAAGAGATCCGTCAATTCCGAGTCCATTACACTAATCGTAAGCTATTCTGCGACCAGTTTGCAAAGACTGTACCTCCAGGCATACGATTTGTAATCACTGTTATGGCCACGTGATGTGTGTCACGTGTGTGAGCAGCAAGCAGTTGACATACATCGTAGAAAATATACTAGCCCGTTGGGTATGCAATCGGGACGCGGGCTTTTTTCTCCAACGTTGTAAAGCTGGGTGACCTTGTTGGCAGGTGTATATGGTCGTTTGGAGTGTTCATCTCTCTTCGTTCCCGACCTTCATCTTCTCCAGCGGTTTTCCAAATACCCCTCCATTTTTCTCCCTTTCTGTTAGATGCGTTCATGTAACTGGTGAGATCGCTCCACCATTTACCAATTGTTTTATGTGCTGAATATTTGGCAAATCAGTCTTTGACATTCAAAATCCTGCACCGAAGACTTTGGATCCAACATCACTAGATCGCCAGGCCGTTTCCAAGAGATTATACAAAGTGGACCACTAAGAAATAGTTCTTATGCGATTCACGGCAACAACTATCCCGTGTTTTTGCTACCATTTTTGACCTTCACTCCTCTTTGTCCAGTTATCTCGGACAACGTGAAGTCAAGGGAAATGCTATGTTAACATTGTGATTTCACCTCTTTGATCGCACAGTAAAAATTTAGTCTGGATTGGTACATCAGTTCGTGTGACAAAGATGACTGGACGAAGTGATTGCGCTGGTCCATCTGCAGATCACGACGAGAAAAATCTGATGGCGTAAGTAAATTTCTATTTCACACAGTCACATATTGTGTGGAGACACGTGGTTAATATCATTGGATGGAATTCAACTGAAGCCCAGCTTTTTCACGAACGGACTTCCTCATATTAAACAGCTTTACCGCACCCCTTACTGGTAACTTTATTCTGTCAGCACAAATCTGTTGCCGAATTCTTATAGTAAGGTTATCATCCGATCATCGCACGGACACCTGATAACAGCTGAGCAGCGTAGATGATGTAATTGATATTTTCGTCGAGCTATATTTAACAATCAATCTAATCTTTGTTTCATGTCTGAAATCTGGAGTATACTTTCAATGAATTTGAAGTACCTGATCAATAGTTCGGTACACGCGCATAATTGGGCCGGTCATTCGGTTTAGGCTCTGGTCGTCCTTAAGTCAAGTGATAACATTGTACTAACGAGTGCTAAGGCTATTCGTACACAACACACTGTTCAAAGTAGATATACGCTTCAGCTAAAACTTAGTGACTGTATGGCTGTGATAGTTTCATTCTTTCTTATATGAATGCAGGATCGTTGTAACACAACCACGCCTACTCTGCTATGTGACCAATACATCAGTTCTGTGGTGAACTTTTGTGGTATTCGTTCCCAAACTCCCTTACGCAAGCACAGGAATTATCAACAAAACCACAATTGCACCACTGTTAAACGTAACATAGAAAAACGAACCACTTCGCTTCATCTGTCAGTAACCCATTGAACAATACGTTGAATGTGGCCGATGGTCTAAAGTTAAGCGAGAGGTCTGGACAGTGACGTTGTCGATCGATGTAAACAGACTGGATACTTCTCTTCTTTGCAGAGGAGAAACAGTCTGGACATTGCTCAGCAGTAAGTGCAGCTGATGGTGTAGGACCGGTCTTCCTAACGTAAAGTTAATTAACCCATGAAGCTCACAGGCGAACGGGTCGGATCAGTGATCCCGGCCACAGAAGACACTTATGAGAGGTATTGATAAGAGCGGCGTAAGAGGAGACAGGTATACGCATTATGTAGGATAGTGCTGACAGAATCGATGGACGGATATCGCATGCGTATGGGACTCCATCATCAGTAGGACAACGATGAGCAGAGTGCAGCTCGATATAGTGGAGCAGCGCGTATTATCTAGTATAAACACTCTAGATCTATCAGTGCGAGATATTGATATATGAGGTATAGGAGGAGATATAGTGGTATGAGAGATGAGGAGATAAGATATTAAAGACTCGTATATACGTGGATAACCTAACACTTCACAGTTACGATGATCTTTCAAATTCATGGCTTGCCATCCAAAATGATGAGATAGAATATACAGATATATATATTAGTATATAATATAGAGAAGATCGTATAGATAGATGTATATATATATCTAATAAGAGAATATGATATAATCTGTATGTAATAAGATAGGAGAGTTGTGTGAGAGTATCACTGAAGTGATGGGCAAGTTTGGCGTTCACACACACACACTGATAAGTGAGATAACTTGATTGAGTAATCACTACAGCGTTCGGCTGTCAGTACATTTCACACCGGGTAGTTTACTGAGACGGCTGGCTGCCCCTGAGTTTTGATGTGATAAATCAAAACTATAGGTTCCAGAATACTGACGTTTTAACGATCCGTACTGAGCGTTTACACATAATAATTCATTCTTGTCTAATATAAGGCCAGTGGCATAACATTCACTACGGCTGCCTCAGGAAAGCGTGGTCGGAGTTTGACTCCAAGCCGTAGCAAATAAATGCATAACTGTAGAGCTATTACAAGAGCGGAACCAGGTTAAGGTGCTTTCTTTCGAAAGGGGCTGTACCAAATGTCCATGAGAAAACGAAAGCTACAATCAATTGGGAATAATACTCAACCTATAGCGTCGCTGAATATCGGTTTACCTGAACGTCACAGCTCAAACTCTCTGCTGAAGATTGCCTAAATTATCCGACTAAATGTGAAAACATCAAGGAATACAGGCTCGGATAGACTTACACCGAAACTTTTTACGTTAATAGTGCGATTTAACGCATACTAACCGTGATTAACCTGATTAAGATCTGAAGGAGGAAGTGGCTAGTGCAATTTCTAAACTTCTTTAGATTACAAATTCTTAGTCTCTGGTAAACGTATAAAGCTATGTTTTCTTTTGAGATCTAGCCAATGGGGTTTTGAATGACGTAAAACATCTAGTCTCGTTACACCGTCACATCGGCATCAAGACGTCCCGTGTTCCTGAGAGCTACCAGTTCGTATCTTCTGCTCTTACATACGGTAACTAAAAGATAGATGAACTAAGCACTGCCTTCGGCACCAGGTGTGGCCAAAGCTGTTCCAAATCGACCACCCTTACTTCGCCACATGTCGGCGCGATCACCTCTTCCGGCAAATTTAAACCGGTCCGATCTACTCTGGTCCTCGTAGCAAACACCAAGCGCCGGTGTACAGCTCATGATAGTCTCTGCCATCTGTCTGTTCGTCATCACCAGAACACGACAAACGCGTTTGGCAAGCATTCCGATCCCACGAATTCTTCGAATCACTGGGCTTAGCTAACGCTGTAGCTACTATACACGACTTCGTTTTGACCTCAGTAAACATCGGTCATTTGCTTCTGCAGTGATTCACCTTCGTTCGCTTCCACCTTATGTCGCGTGCCCCCGGGTGCAAGATGGCACGATATGCGCCCTTAAAGGTGGTTTGATAAATCTTTCGAAAAATAGCAAACCAACGTCTTGAGCTGTTCAGTGAAAACCTGCTAGTAGCTTGCCATTTCTCGTCGCCACTCCTATGGCCGTCCAGTGAAAAAGCGTCGGCCAACTCTGCTCAACTGAGCGACGATAAAGTGCACGTTGGATGTGGTCCTATGTTGTGGAGACTGGTGAAACAAAGAAAGACAATGAAAAACAAAACGCAGACGCATGGGAAGCGAGCAGCGATCTACCACAAACGTGAGATGACTGCTTCATATCATCTGCTGGAAAACTACGACGGTGGCAAAAATGACCACGTAAGCTATTCACGGATGCGGTCAGTTTTCTGAGCATTGTACACCATCAAATTCAAATCACACGACAGAATCACCCTATGATTTATGACAATGAAAACGTTACGAATACAGCGCTAATTGCCTGATGTATTCCTACTTTCCGTGGCAGTTGTAAAACACTTCTTTATCACGCACGTGACCTTTCAAATAATTGGAATACTCGATCGCCTTCGCGCCTTCATCAATCGTTGTATTGCATTTGATATCGAACAGGAAGGTTATTATTATCTATCAATAGGTATGCATTGGTCGACAGTAGTGCTGCCTTTTGCTATTGTGGGATGTCTTCAACGGGGCTTCACTAGTAACCATATGCTGTGCTATACCAACGCATTTAGGTTTAAAGTTCTTTATCATAGTTGGTTCAGTAGAACAGTTCTTAAACTTTGTTCTTCAGAATTGTGTGCTCCCATCGCGACACATGACCAGTGAGGCGGTAAACACGGAAAGAGATAGCATGTACAAGCAAAGTACCTATCAGTTGGGGTGACAAGCCTGGTGTGGAAGTCAACCAAACAAGTAAGTCAGCCGCGAAATTGGTTTTGTTTGGTGCCACTTTACGTCTCTAGTTTATGTTTTCAGCATTTGTATGGCCTTTGAATGGTAACAAAATATAGATGAGCTGTTTGTCTGCAAATGGCGGTATATACTTGTGCTAAGTAGTATATTTTCAAGTAGTATATTTTCAAGGAATGTGTTGAATGTCGTGTTTTTTTCCCGACTAACATGACATTATTGATTGCCATCCCTTACCTCTCTGATGTACTACCCCCAGCGAACCCATTTAAATGTGTTATATCCTGTTTATTATAGCGACTGACCGTTATAACCGACGTGAAAGGCACGAAAGATTCCGTTTGAAACATGGAATGTTTGCAAGGCGGCGTACATTATAAAATCTTTCGATTAAAGCTGTGAAAGTAGGAACAGTGAAAACATCCATCAATATGGCAAAGCACAGCCGATAAAGAAAAGTATTGTGTAGTGAAGTGGAACAATTAAGGATTTCAAGCAAAAGATTAGCAATCTAAACGTCCAACGTTAGATAAGACAATAGTACTATACGATACGACACCGTAAAACGTAAACTCTGAAGCGTTCAGTGGACTTTCACTTGTCAATTCAAACCATATGGAGGATGAGAGAGTACAAGTGTGTTCTGATTTTTCCGTCTCATAAGACATGCAGACTAGTAAACAAGGCCATCTTCCGTTCTTCATTATCACCTAAATAAGTGGCATAACAAAATGTCACAAGGAAATCGTTAATGAAACAATAGCAGAACGAGTACGATAACGAGTTCAGACAAAGCATTACCAAGCATGGATCAATGCACCACTTGAACAATTGGTCTTTTGGGATTTACGGAGTGGTGGGTTAATCAAAGGTGTTTTGGCACCGATTTTAAACAGTTGCTAAATCTGTCCACCCATAAAATATGATTTTAGTTCAACAAAGATGGTTATCAACAAGTTGATGAATGGAACTTTCACCAAAACCATTATTTGCAGACATTTTCCTGACAATATTGGAAGGCGAACAGTTGACGTCAACGCAACTTGTATAAATAGGATGTGGACGACTCCTGTGCATACTCCATCATGATGTAAGTTTAGCTGAACTCCTTAGCCAGTTTCATCTCCGTTCCACAAAAATGCAGTCAACACCGTACAGTGAAAATATTAACTGACTGCGCCTTTTGTGTGTACTCACAATTCGCCATGCTGGTGTTTCAGTTCAGCGCTCGATGAGCTGGAAGATGAACGATCAAATTATGCTACTCGTAAGTAGTCAGGTGGATGCACGCATTGAGTTCTAGAAGCAGTCGGGGGAAAGTATGGCTGTCAAAACACGTATCCATTTAGTTTTGTGTTCAGGCCACAAAATTTGAAAACTTACCTATGCAGCCTTCTTTCTGTTTGTGTTCTCATGGCACCAGATGCACTGACCAAATGACCGGAAGCTTATTTGGACGGAATCATGAGAACCAAACCGCTTGGCTCAGTAGAGGAACAACGAATTCGATCAACCGTCCCATGTTTCCACACAGGGTGTGTTTCCATAATTCTGTCAATATGGCTAGTGCGTCTGGCTTAATACACCTAGTTAAGATGACTCAGTTGATGGCGTTGATGCATATGATCCTGCCCACACATGAAGCAATTACAATTTCACTCGTTTAGCCCACAACATTCACGATTATCCGATTCAGGCCTGAAGATGATTTTGGCCAAACTGCCACTTTATAAACCCGATGAGTCTCATTGTT
>LOND01000051.1:100846-118428 GCA_014220965.1 Paragonimus kellicotti
TCCTTTCTCAAACTATGATGACTAGTATACTTTAGCGCTTTGAATGTCCGCAAGTCTTGCTGAACACATTAACAATCCACTCCGAGGTTGATACTGAAAGTGATGTCCCCGAAACGACCATTTACGAAATCACCCCCCCCATTAAATTAATTCCCCCCCCCCAGACAGTTTTGCAACCCAGCGGTTCTTTCTCAGAATGTCTAGTGTCTGCCACTTCAAATACTATAAACAAGCTGGAGCGAAAACCACACTGTATTCCAATGCAGAAAAAGGCCTACTTGATTGGATCCTGGTGAAAAGTCAAGTATGTATCGTCACGTGTAGCGCGTCGGTCAAAGTCTGTCGGGGGGAATTAATTGAATGGCGCGGTTGATCTCGTAAATGCTCGTTTCGGTGACATCACTTTCAGTATCAACCTCGGAGTGGATTGTTAATGTGTTCAGCAAGACTTGCGGACATTCAAAGCGCTAAAGTATACTAGTCATCATAGTTTGAGAAAGGAGAACTGGCAGCATTGTGATGTGATGATAATCGAGACACCTGGACTCATATTCAAATGGTAGAGCTCTTTCCGTCACATTGACAAACGAAATGCAGCAATGCAGTGAGATAACGCTTTAGTTCATCGGTCACGTATCGCCAGGTATGGATTACTTCTGAGGGATTAAGGTCTGAACTGACGAGAAGATAGTACCAATTCCTAGAAAACCTACGAGACCAGATAGCCTATTAAGAATACAGAGATGAGAAATTGTACAGTCTACCCGCCCACCTGACGATTTCCTTAAAACGAGCATGGCGGGGTGTGCCGCCCAAAGTTTACATTCCGTCGGAAGTGCTGCAACCAAAAGACAAGAGCAAGCTTTATCACTCCTATGCAAAGGGACGGTGCATGGTGTGATCACATCATTTGACAATACGTCAAATATAGCTAAAGGATTAGCAGTCGCAGGGCTTTGGTACGGAGTTTATACAAATGTGGTCAGGCGAACAACATCGACATACAACAGGCTTCCATGTCGCACCGTTAAACTTGACATAACTATTTACCACTGCTAATTAATCGAAACAGAGAAGGTTGACGTTGTGCAGTTAGTTTTCGAGCATACTGTGATGCACAGGTACATGCAAATTCACCATGTATTTGAGGGCGGGTTGACGACCTGATGTTTGGCAACACAGGTGGGTAGATGTGACGTGAATCCCTAGAGCAAACAAATAACTCGAATTGAAGTTACTTAGGCGAATTATCACTCCGAGTGATACAACAGCACTGGCTCGACTCAGTTAACGGTCAACATTTGTCAGCGTGTACGGGTAACCGAAAATCGGCATGGTCACAGTTCTTGTGAAGGTCAATGGCGTACCTAACTGTCCCTCGTCTAGTTTCGATCAGAAATCTGTAGACCGATCGGTCGTGATTGCACTGGAAGTAACGTTTCAATGTTTGACTGCCACTTTTCAAAACTTATAGTGTGCAATAGTTGTGCTTAACGCTAAGTTCATATGCAACAAACAAAGATGGAACACCTTAAGGACTCCACAAATCGAACTCTAAACCTCACACAATTCGAACAAAGGGATTAAAAGTCAATACGGAGCGGGTAAGTAGGTATTTCGATTCACGCAAGAAACGTTGATGCGTGTGGAAGGAACAGGAACAAAGCAGGAGGGTGGACAGGAAGATTCTCAAAACAAATGAATTGTACGGTTTTTACCTATATTTACGCAGCGGATAGGACAAAATAAAAATATGTAATAAAAATGTCCATAGAACGTTTGTCGGCAAGTGCACTATATATGACCCTGGTTGTGCAACCTCCGACAATTGCAAACAGCGCGCGCGCTCCTCGAGGTCAGTTGAATGAATGAACAGGACTGGGTCACCGTATCCACAGAGGACCATAGTCAAAGAGACAGGTCCGCAGACCGATTGAATGAGACGGCGGAAAAATTGAATATAAGGTGATTGTTGAATAAATCACGACAGTTGTACGTTTGTGTGCAAAAGGCTGAATGAGAAACGAAACTGCAGCGTACCCAGGTGGTCTTATGGCTGCGCCAACCTTTGGGAGGCGGAGAGCTGATCCAAAAGCACGTCAAAAACGTGAATTTGTTGAGTGTTTCGGATGGGTTTGAGTGCGTGTGTCTACCTGTTTCGGACGGTGCGAGAAAACACCACAAACATTGTGCGATGAATGTAGAATATAAACTGTTTACTCTAGGTATTCGATGAGATCAAATCGAATTCCGTGCAATGAGACTGCGCACACACACACACACACATGTTGGCAAAATCACACGTGCGTGGAAGACGGATCATCCGAATGGGTCACGGAATTCATTAGCAGACGAACTTCGCCACTGTTTTCAGACTGAGCCGATGGGGGAATAGATCTGATAGTCGGCCCGTTGCTCGAGGTCGGAATGAACTCAGTGACGACCGCAGACGAATTGGTGAACGTGAGCTTATTCACCACGGTCGGTTGGCAATTGCTTGTCGTCCCAGACGTCGACGAATTAGAAGCGCTTAAAGGAGCTGGACAGCAAGTGTCCGATTGACAATTTTTGTTCGGACCACAGTCTAGTACGCAAGCCTGATAATCAACTTCCCTGGATGACTCCTCCTCAGTGTACTAAAAGAAGACAGGAAAACAAGAGAGGACAGTAAGCAGTCGAGGTTCCATCGAGCGAAACTTGCCTGCCTGACCCATTAAAATTGTTAGGTGAAAAAATAAGGCAACAAGGAATCGGTAGTTAACCAATACAAACGAGGAGGAAAACGGAACAACTAGGCGTTGGGAAAGTTTTTAGTAGCTGTGTCAACATTAACAGTTTAGTAAATGGACAAACTACTGATAAACTATGATTAGGAGGTACTCACACGAACAGTCACTCATAAAACGGGGGTTTGTCAAAGATATTATGAAATTGTTCAAAACTAAATACAAAGTGGCAGCACGTCTCAATTAACAGTAGTTTGTTTGACAGCGTTGTTAGAAGGATTGTTTAAAAGTCATTCACTGTTATTTGTTCACTAAGTCAGTTGCGCTCATCAGTTCGGTGAAAGTAAGGATGTTCATTTGTGCGTAACTGATATACAATTGACAATGAAGAACTGTAGGAGCAATCGACAAATACTTTGATAAACAATACGATAAGCACAGACCGAATAGACTGGTTAGGAGGCTGTGTACCTTTATCTCGAACGGTCGCGATTACGCTAAGTGCAAATTTTGAACGCTTGACTGTTCTAGGTTACAAACTTTTCCTACTCTTCTCAACATGCCTCTTTAGTTGCCTAAGTGAAACGTCACGGGTTCCTTATGCCGACTGTATCACAGAAAAACTACGAGTGCAGTCTCTTTACATCAGAAAGAAATAACTCACGATTCGAAAGCTGTACGGTGATCAGAAATGCTCACTCCGTCATTCTAGAGTTATAAAACCAGAGTGACTACTACAGAAGAATTTATTTAAGTGGATACGTGAATAATGTATACGGAACACGAAGTTCGTGAGATCTGTTTATTTTATACACAGGCGTGGAACACAAAAACGTAAAATGAGAGAACTGCCAGCCTAATTTAAAAAAAAGACTTATTATTGGTTTCAGAAATCTGGCTTGAACTTGGCTAGGAAGACTACAGCAGATGTGATTCACAAGACTAGTAATAAGGTTACAGGTTAGAGGTGGTCACAAATGCGGAACTACATCTGATTGTGTTGAGGGACTCAGAAAAAATGATGGACAAAGAATGCAATGCTTTCAGTACAAAAGTTTGCAAAAGTCAGCAACTATAAGAGGGTGAGTGGGAAAAAAATCCGGGCGAGAAAGACGAGAATAGTTGGGCGGCGTAAACAGATTGGACTGAAACGGCACCCTGATTGGAGACCGCGCACCCAATCAGATCATAAGACCAACGACAATCAACCAACCGAAAAGAAGGCAGAATTCAACATGCGAAATACAACAGCTGACTAAAAGCAATAATGAAAGGTCGAGCGCCGATTCACTCTGGCGGATTGACTTTAATGACTGAGCTATCTGAAAAATTGACGTGGTTCCCAGAATGTGCACGTCAACTCTACGCTTGAACCCATCGGCTGACGGTCAAAACCGATGTTCGCTCTGGATGCTGTGAACAATTGGTTCGGTAGGTTGTATTTCTGGGTACGAACTTGAATGTATTTTTTGACAGGTTTTGATAATACCCAGCAATTCAAAAGTACAGTTACACAAGCGGTCAATAACGACGTTCATCTGGTTGAATTTTACGACAAATTACATTACGGTTGATGAGGCTTACGGCCTTCGATTAATATATCTTTGATGGCAGTACTTACCCGCTGTTTCTGTACTTCGTTGAGCTGCAGTAACACTGTAGACTAAATTAATCGTCTCCGGTAATGTTAACTTCAATATAAATGGCATAAAAAGATACGTTACCATTTGCTCAGAACATATGAATGCGTCTACCCTGGTGCGCGGCTGGCGACACAAGCGCGTTGTTTGAACAACACTACGAGACGCGTATGGAACTCAATGTTTACACACACAAAAAGTTGAACATGGCAATTTTTGGTCACCAAACATACACACTCACAGGCAGATACTAATTCTCATTTGATCAGGTCTGATGTGATCACGTCACTCGGTATGATAATAAGCCTACGTAAATCCAACTTACTAAAAAATTGTTTGTGTGACGGCTTCACGTCATACCTACTGATCAGTAAGACTAGAGAAAAAGGCTACTGACCTGTCCAAGCATACATTTCAGGGTTCTCATCATACCACGCTAGGTGGAGGTTGAACGAATGTAGATTAACTGGAGAACTACTTCTGAACGAACTATAAATTAAGGCTCATAAAAATCTCACAGTATATCTGGTGACTAGCCACGACCTGAAGGTCTGAAATGCAATCATCATCATCAGCACTATCAAAGACATCTATACATCGGTGACTTGTGCTAATGCTTAACTGTCACACAACCATGAAGAAGAAAAGAATGAAAGAACGATACCTAACTACCAAAGATAACTATGCTTGCACCCATACATTCAACATCAAAATACCTACACCTTGCAAACAAACAACCCAACGCTATGCCAGAGTGAATAGCCGAGTTTAATTTACTACAGTGATAATAGTATGGTAGTAGCTGACTAGATCTTGGGATCCGAACTGGCTTAGCGTCATTCACTGTCTGAAGAATGAAGATGTAATGATGATTGCACACAAATGCTATGCCGTTCATACAGCTTTTGAGCATCATAACCAAACCCAGCATCCTAGATTTCCAATCGAACATAGGGTAGATGAGTTTGCACCTCTAAGTGTACGACCGATCAGCCAAGGTTACAGTTAGTCGGTAGCATCTTAGTTTGGTTAGCAGCTTAAAAGTGCCCGGCCAACAGGGAATAGGATTGGTTGGAACACTTTTCCACAGCGTCCCACGAGTTCGTCTGAAGAAAGGTATGTCAAAAAAGCGCATAAAAGACCATACTGAAGGTCACGGCTTCTACAGACAAACGCGTTTCCTTCCAACCGTCAGTCAAACGCGATTACATCAGCGGCTTATTAACAGTAAGCTTGACAAAAACGGTTGCACTCACGTAAAACAGAACACCATCAAACCAAGTATCTTCCACCACCCGAATGTTGACTCCAGCGGTTAGATCAGTCTGTGTAGAGGCCAAACCGCATTACATTTACGAATTCACATGTGTGGATACTCGGCTATTAACAAACGGGATCATGAACGCCCTCAAAATCGACGGAGTAAACAGGAATCATGGATGAGGGAAGTAAAAGATCAGTTACCAAGACTGCTCACAACGTTCAATCGGACCATCATGATTAGCTCATCATATACACATGAAATGATTTATGCCACATGGGGATGATAACCCGATTCGATTAGGTTCAGCAAACGGTTATTATCAGGCGTGCAACAGGGTCACAAGGGGATAAAAATATACTCAACGATGACAAAAAAATGGTACTTTCGTGGAAATCAAGAAGAATAATGGTTTCAGATATATCCGCAAAAGCGGACGATTGAAAATGCCTACCAGCGGAGAGGACAGGTGCTCTGTAAGAGCAACAATAGGGAATCCCTGTGGTACAGGGACACGCTCTTAGTGAGTGTAGTAACTCCCCCACATACTTGAAAACATTGCAATAACGTTCAACACTAGAATCACAACGAAATGTATACCACAGAGTGGTAAAGGTAGTCAGCTTGTCAACAAGTAATTAAGATATGCTTGCATAATTTACTTATTCCGTTATTTGAAAAACCAACACCTCATACCATACACAACCCAATGGTTGTTGAGAAGAGCAACACAACGGTAAGGTCCTAGTAAAACCGTATCAGAATGCTGCAAAACGAACGCGACAAATTAGGTTAGCTTCAAATACGCACTGCAAGATTTTATAAAGTTGAAATAATGTAATGTAATGCGTTCCGTCGGAAAGCGACCGTAATATAAACTAATATATCACTTCTTGTTCGAAGACATAAGATAAAGGAAAGTATATCTGAGAAAAAAATGCATCGAGGTCATTTACCTCGATGAATTCGAATAAACACATCGCAAGATACAGTAACCGATGACTAATGAGAAGAATAACAAAACGATTTAGGCCCAGGCAAAACCGAACAATAGTGCTACGAGACAGGTGTGGTGGTCTGCATCGTAAATAGAACAAATGGGCCTGCCAGCAGCTCAGCTAGCATTTAGATGGCGCAGGACAAAGATGAAAGGCACACAGCTATTGGTTTCCACACCCTGCAAACATTCACTGATGCTCGTCGATCTTCTTCTAGTCTCTATCCACACCAAGCAGCGAAACGTCAAAGGATGTGTACTTCTGTTGTAGCACTACGTGCTCAGTGTAAGGACCGCAACATGAAAAATGGACTGGTGTGGAAGATTACTGTTGAGTAGTTGGGGATTTCGGCTTCATGTAGATTGAACATCACCTACAACTGATGTGGAAAAACGTAGTTTACATACATTCTTACATTTTGTTGTGAGTCCCAAAAAACGTCTTCACCTATTTGAACAAGTCAGGTCAGCAGTCAGTGGTGACCAGCTTCGGGGTGTACACTCATGACTGCCAATCTTTTTGTTTGTTTCATTCTTTGTCCACAGAAGTGTACAACCATACATACCACCGTCGAGTTGTTCATTACGATCATCGCTCCTATTGACAACATGTGCAGTAACTTTACATTGTTTACTGTGACGAGACGCGGCAACAGAGACTATCGCTAGCCTGAGTACATCACGTGGTCCATCTTAGTGATTTTAACCGTCTGGCTTTCGACAAAGTGGCAAGTCCTTCCAAGGGGTATACATATTCTCCCTGTTACAGTACCGAAACGGTGAATCCAATTTTCAGAAAATCTGGGCGGTTTTTTTTTGCATATTAAGGCAGGACGGACCGAAGAAAGTTGAGGTCGGAAAAATGTTTTGTATTCATTTGGAAATTGAAAGCAACCAGACCAGACCAATTTGATTCTCGTAGTAACACTGGGAGCTGTTCAGTAATCACCTCGGGATCCTCAGTAAAACAAGCTCCCCGCTTTAGCTAAAGCCATATTTTGTAGTGTTCATGGCTTCCTCCAACAAAACACTGTGACTAACTGTGGTCAAAACCAGTTGAGTCAGTTGAGCGCTATTAGAATCCGGAAAAATCAGCCAGTATTAAAGCGAAAGCAACCGAGACAGCCCCCATCATGGGTAGTCTATTTTGTTACGTAGTCTTACACGAAAACATTCAAAAGTATGTGAGTTCGGTTGCTATAAAATCAATCACGTATCAAGAAATAGGTTCATCTGGTCTTGTCGGATTGATCATGTCAGTTAAAGCTGATGGCGTTATGGAAGACTGACCGAACGTGTGAATGGCCTTGGCGGAAGTAGAGTGGAGGAACGAGTTGGGACAGCTAATAAACTGTGCTGTAAACAACAGGTTACCTGAAATACGGACGATTTCATACTGTGTACGTAGACTGAAGTAAATCTGCTTAACGACTTGTTATTAATTGTTCTTCAGAAACATGTTGAGATTTTATGTCAACCCCCAGATATTCTGTTTTACGTAATGAAACCGTTGTTAACTGTTGGTAGACAACATGTCACAACAATCCCTAAAAAGTAAACACAAAATTCTACCCAACTACATGCACACCGGTAACACTGAAGTTTTCGAAATACCAATTATCATTGGAATAGAAACTCAGGTGAACACCATGGCTCACAGTCAATTTTAATGCCGCCACTCACGATCAACCTTTGGTGCTTTCGCTTGGTTACTTAACTCCATCTTGTTGTCGCTTGATGAAAAATGTAGAGCTGCTCGCAGATGTTTCATAAAGTTCGACGATAAATTTTTATAGAAGGATGATACTTCGAATTCACAGCGAGTCGGGTAGTCGAAGGTCAACTGTCCAAATTTTACGCGATTCATCTACGAATCGAAGTCAAGTTACCCAGTT
This sequence comes from Paragonimus kellicotti, assembly GCA_014220965.1. Taxonomy (NCBI): domain Eukaryota; kingdom Metazoa; phylum Platyhelminthes; class Trematoda; order Plagiorchiida; family Troglotrematidae; genus Paragonimus; species Paragonimus kellicotti. Next base: position 109,366 of record LOND01000051.1, read on the forward strand.
TGGTGACCAAGCGTGATCGCCATTTACCACCCTTTGGTATTCATCAAGGAGCAATTCTATCCCTGTTCGTATTTTGACTTTGTTTGGCAACCAGACAAGTTCATGATAGCACTTTTGTAATCAGATATGCAGATGATGAGATGCTGGAAATTTTACGCGCATCCTGATGGACAATTTATTCGAACTGTCAAGTTGGTCACAGCCCCGCAGTCCTTTTTTAACATATCCAGAAGGACAACACACTGTTTTCGCATGTGAAGGGGAATCAATATGAGGAACTCTTGAATACAGGCTCGACGCTTCACGTGCACAATGATTAGCTACATTGAATTATTTCTGTTAAACGTCCATGGGTTACTTTGAATAACAACATGGCATGGTCACTTCAAGTTAGTAGTGACTTTGTCAAAATCAGAAATCTCTCATTTTACGTTCGACGTTCGAAACGCTTTTCCATTCTACATTACTTTATCAGTCAATGCATGAGCGACTGTGCGCTGTCCCCGTACAGGTACTGCCCACCTGTGGGATTCCATGGTTTGTTGTCGAAAGATTTTGCATTTTTTTTGCCAGATCCCTAAAACATCTGTCACGTTGTAGTGATATTCTCTGCAAACAATTCGTCGATCACATTATACTTCACCCGTTTGCAAAGTGCGATCAGTTTGCGGCAACAACTTATTCTCTCTAGTCAGACCCATCGAAATGTATTTCTATATCTTGCACTGGATCCCGATACATGCACGAGTTTGCATGCACCCAGTTTTACCACTCTTCGGATATTCTTCATTTGATCCAACTTCTGTGAGAAGACAACCTTCAAACTATTGAATTAACCAAGAAACCAACCAATAGTACCTTCGTATTCATATTGATTCTGTCCGCTCACTTACTTTTCCATGAGGTCGTTAAGGCCTATTATCACTGTGTGTCTTGACCTCACTTAATTAATTGCTCCTCGTTTTTATGTTGGACAACACTCCCAATTGATTGCAACTTTCACATTCCACTGGACGTTTCGGCCAATGATTTACAAAAAGAAGCAGAATACTCCAGTTTCAATCTTGTTTTTCGTTAATCGTGCACATCCACGCCACCACTGTGATATGAACTCCGGCCACGGTTCCATGAGGCGACATTGTTGACCACTGTGCCATTCGTTTCACATTGAGCAGGTTTGAAATTTTTGAAATTAAAAGCTCATTTTATGGAGATGTTAATATACAAAAAACTGAAAATGGCCCTTCAAGGTACATAAAGAATGTTGTAGACATAACCAGTGCTAGGAAAATGAAAACACACGCTAGGGATGTACTTCTCACTTGAGTGTGCTTGACAGGTTCTTAGTCGTACTGGGATGGTAACTGGCGGAAGTTACAGCCCGTAAACTTAAATTCACTTCGTTTCTCTATCTCGGTCCCCGACCCCTTCGTTATTTCTTTCGGTGTCACTAAGTAGTGCGCATACCAGATGCTTTGTGGCTAGCATTTATTAATACAAATCCAGCGAGCACATGGATGCCATCCCAAATCTCGCCGGTTGCGAACGTATGCAACCGAAAAACGAACAAACCGCCGAGGTTAATAAAAGTATGCACAGAAGGGTTGGTGCAATACAGCCAATGTGAACCAACGCATCAGCGATATAAAGTGAGAGAAACTCTACATTTTCAAGGTAATCATACTGAATGCATTGCTCTTTTTGTTCAATCGTGCACAGGATATCGGGTCCAGTCAACCGAAGCCCTAAAAGACGTCTGTGCTAGCGTGACAACTGACAGGTCGGCGATTAACAGGTACACACTGGAGGTCAGTTACTTAGAAGGTAGATACGGAGAAGCGAGTGCACCCCCACAGAAGTGTAGCAAACGCAAGACGGGTGGTATTTGCTTGCATACCATGTCTCTCTCGCATGAACTGAGCGTCAGCTGACACCACTCTGTGTCCAACTACATAAATCTAAAGCAATTCGTTCCTTTGATGAACTTGAATAAGGCAATGAGAAGACGTAAATCATGTGATGTTCTCCGGAGTAACATTTCGTACATTCTGATCACACATGGACATGTAACTAATTTTAAACATTAAGATAAGGTTCCATAGGGCGGAAGTCAATGGCTTAAGGGATTAGACAGACAGACACGGAAATGAAGATTAAACAATGGGGATGCTGACTACCAGGGCAGCCGCAACGTCAACACAAATTGTTTTTGAACACACAGGGAGGATTATGACGTCTGATAGCCAAAGCCTCAGCAAACTGGAGGATGCGTTTCCGGTGGCTTCGAAAAATCACAGAGAATGCGTCACAAACCTTGACTCTGTGTCCTGTTTGGATTATGTGTTTTGCTATTGATGACGCTGGGTGCCGTCCGTCGGCCTCTATACACGCGCCTGGCGTTTCTAGTTGTTTCCAGCCACTTGGAACATGCTCCTTGATACGAGAAGCTAGCTGTCGGTTTGTCCTCCCTATGTAGCTCATACTGCAACTACATGAATATTTGTATAAACAATGGGATGTGACAGACGTAGGCTGTTTGTTCGTAGCCGAGGAGACTAGTAAGACTCTGTATTATACATAGTATTACCATTACATAATATTATTATACAGTCTTACGGCGCCATAAGGTCTGGATACAGCAGCTGTTAGACGTCTTTTTGTCACTGCTTGACCAGCCGTCACCTAAAAACGGGAGTTCTAAGTACATCGTCGTTCTTCGATACCATTGCTACCGTTGTCCTGGGAGTGATGATACTGCTATACTTCTTGATAAAGTGCAAGGGGTACCCGTTGGTCCTGCAGCGTATCTGTTAGTGTGCTTAATTCTTGTGGTAGATTGTCATCTGTGCATAGCCTCCGCGCTCTGTGAAAAAGCGTTCGAACTAGGCTTCTCTTATATTGCACTGGACAGAAGCTTTCAAAATGTATATACTGTCCTGTCCAGGTAGGCTTTCTGTAAATAGATCTTCCTATCGTGCCATCTGATCTTCGGATAACTAGAATGTCCAAGAACGGAAGGCAGTTGTTTACTTCTCTCTAATTAGCCAAAGTTTGGATGTGCTTGATTCAACTCCAAGAATAGCGCGTTCCAATCACTTGAATTCTCAAAAATGGCCAGATGTCGTCTACGTAACGTTTGTACAGTATTGGTTTTGACAAACTTTCACCTAATGTAGATTCTACCTTAGTCCATGAAGAAATCAGCTAGGAGTGGACCCAGGGGACTGTCCCATTGCAACTCTATTCACTTGCCGGAAAGTAAACATCTAGAAGTTTAATTTTTGCGTAGTAACAATGTTTCAAATTGGTTACATATCCATATGCGGTCAGAGTGCACGAAAGGTTACTCCGGAGAATACGTGATTCGGGTCTTCCCATGGTCTTATTCAACTATATGTGCTCATGTATACCTTCCAGTATGCTTATACTGTACTTAACATCGTGTCAATCCATTTAGGTGTTATCTGACGACAAGTCATGATTGGCACATACGGTTAAATATTTGCGAAGCAGTTCATACGCACGCATCAGTAGTACAGTCCGCCATCCAGCCGCCATCCAGTGATCTGATCTTGTGTGAGGTGTGTGTATGCTTGGTACGTTGACTATGTCAGTCTGATTGAGGGTTAGGGAAAACCTCGGCTATCGATCATTTACTATCTATAGCCGCGCTTTATGTTTGGTGTGTGAATTCGGTAGGGCGGACTAACTCAACGAGCACACAGACAGAGGAAGTGGGAAGTGACACCTTTGGATAAAAGAAAAACGTTCCAATGTGGGCCCCAAACAACCTTGGATGTAACAAAATGACGAACAACAGGGATCAAATAGCGGCCTAAACATACTGCTGATGAGCTCTACTGGGACTGAAGCTAAAGTTTAGTGGGTTCCATCGAAGACGATAATTCGAAAGCGTGAGCGGCATACAAAACTGAGATTTCAGCTAAGAGGTATAGGGGCAGTAACAATCCAAGGTCCAGATTAATTATCATCAAACAAAAACTTACCTCTTCAAATTCTGGTTGTATTGTGGTGCAATGAATGTCGAAGTCATGAAACAACTGCTTGACTTTGCGAGCAATAATCAGGTAATCGGCTGGAAAAACAAAGGGGAGGGGAGAAGAAAATCAGCATAACGAACTCGCATCCCTGACCAAACAGGCACTACCACGATAACACAATGACACCACGGAAAAAGCAATTCTATCGCATCGATTATGATAGGAAGCAATAGGGATCGGATGTTTATGGTAAAAGCGAGCCATGTTCGGCAAATCAAAATGAGTGGCCAATAGAGAATGAGGGAAATATTTGGCAATTTTAACGATATGGCAGAACTAACAAGGTTTCAAGAATGCGCAGACGTGTTAGAAGTCATCTCCGTAAGCAGTGAAGATGAAAAAATTGCGGGGAAGTGTCGAACATTTAGAGGAGCATACCCACTGTTTCGATAGATTCCGGAAAGAGGGAACCAGGATAAAATTACAAAGTGTATCAACGATTGAAGGCGCAACTATGATTTCCAAATGCGGTACCAAGAACCTAATCAATGATAATCTTATTCCAAATATAACCACGAGTTTCAGTTCCGGTCCAAATTTGGCCCAATGAGACCAGATCGTTTACCAGTGCAGATTTAACCCTGCAACGTGAAACCCAATGTACGCGAGACTGCAGACTCGGCCACAACATCGATGTCATTATCGCGTCTAATGTATACGAACAAACACTGACAATCTCACACCGTTACATTTGAAACCGCAGATCAGTGGTGGATTACGGAGAGCACTTGGCTGCCATCCAACCAAATTACACGTATGCTATAGACACACGAAGCCTTGACTTCATTTTATACGGTCAACGCGGTTCGTAATTTCAGCAGTCGGTAAGTCCCGGACGCAAAGCAGACAAGGATGCTCCCGCTAACAATTAGGCTGGTCTACTGCAGGTAATGCAATAAGCCGAGAAATCGTGTTGACTTGTGCGCAACAACAGCATAAATGTATCAGGAAGAGCAAAACGAACGCTCATGCTACTAGTTGAATACGTGCCCTATTTGCGCAATCCGTACAATTTATGTATAGTTAGGGTTGTCCTGTTTGAAGAGAGGCTAGTCTGAATCGATCCTAGGACTGGTGTCCCTGGAGAGGGATACTTTACACACACAACAATAAATAATGTCTCTTATACACATCTAGATGTGTAACACATGAACAAATAAATATAAATACCATATGACGGTAAATGTAACATCTGGAAGTTATATATATATATATATATATATATATATATATATATATATATATATATATATATATATATATATATATATATATATATATATATAAGTTGTATGTATCAACAACTTTGGGCAGAACTTATGAACACCGTGATGCGGATTATCACCAAAGCTGACGATGACACATGAAGTAGAGAAGTAAAACAACGGTGCAAATCAAAAGCACGGAAAGAAAAAGCACCTTTGGGAATGTACACAGAACTCTGCACAGAGTATTAGCAAACAGAATAGGCAATACTAATAGCGCGGTCTCGAATCTGGCAGACGACGTTCTTGTATTTTATCCAACGAGGCATTTGAAGAATTTGTAATCCGTGATTATGTCATGACCAGGAAGACATACAAGTTCTTCCAACGGCTATCAACTGTAGCCGACACTTCATCAACAGATCAGGCAGATCGACCAACATATGAAGTTGTGGGCTTTAACTAACAAGCATTTTCAGCAGGTGGGCTCGGGGAACATCAGCGTTAACAATGCCAACCGTGCAAAAACACGCTTGTTGGTTCGAGCCCTGATGGCTTCGTTTTTCTGCTGTCTGAAAGTATGCAGACATCATGTTCAGTTCAGTATATTCGCATGGCAGCATACGCCTTGGGAGACCGAAGCTGTACAATACCTTATCACAAATAAACAGCAGTAGCCTGTCAATATATGGGATGATAGACCACGTTGGCGTACACAATAAAACAGTGCGAATAATATAAGTTAACGAATACAGAAAACATCGAAATTCGTAGTCAACTTGTACTCTTCAACTTCTTCGACTTACCGTCGTAGTGAGAACATGACCACAGATTAGTCGCATAATTCCCTTAGACCATCCCGAGAAGAAGGCCACGGACTACGAAAGTGGTTACATTATGACTCATCGTTATCGTGAAAAGTTGGTCAGTGTGTCGACAAAGTGAGTCCTAAAACAACCTCAGCTTTCTGGAAACATCGCCACCAAATACATCGGTTTTACTGCCTACAGTCAGTTGAGACAGACTTTTTAAGCGGTTTACCCCCTGATCGAATTGTCATGATAAGTTTGACAAATGTGTTAATCGTTTTATGACACGTGATCACTCAAACCGCTGGTTAGAGACGCTATCCGAGATGGCAGCGTGTCGCAGTCAATGGCGTACCTGCATCCATACCATTTCTAGTTCTTTTACTTCTATTAATTTTCAACCTTCTTAGTAACGTTTTCTTCTAGGATATTCCACGTCACTGTTGAGGTGAGCGGCAGCCCGAGCCACAGTACCTTTTGGTCAGGCTCATGGCTGATATGATGATGATGATATATTTGTGAAAAACTCGGGTTTCAGCCGGATTCGAATAAGTGGCAAAAACCGCACGCCAACACGTGCATGTGCTCTATCAGATGAACTCTGAAGTCACGCTAGAAGCCTGCAAACTTCATGTCCGGACATCATTAGCCAACGACCTCGCTCTATATTCGGTGTCCACTAATTTCATCCAGGGGATGGACACGGTTGAATTTACAGGTGTTATGGAGCCAATACATCCACCGATAAAGTAAAGTAGTATGTAAATATTCCTTCACAAAAAGTGCTTAACATTTTGGCTCATTCAAAAAAATAACCTTCATGAGACTTCCAAAAACCTTCCAAGGCACATAACCTAGTATCAGACAGTTATTATTCTGTTCGGAATCTGTGTAAATCAATGGACAGTTCACTGAACTGGCAACTACTCGCCTTCACTTGTGTCGCATGTGTTGTTTTGAAGCAGACTATTTCAATTGGGGTTTCACACCAATGACCAATTAGCCCCCACAGCCATGCAATTTGTCAAACACCTCCAACAACCTTAGAGATCACATACATAAATCCATACACACGTATAATACAAACATGAATACACAAGTTAAGCGAAATCTAGCAGTGTATTAGGTTAAAGAACCACAGCGTGAGAGCACAACTAAAACTAAAAGTTCTAAAGAACATATTGACTTCAATTCTATCCCACCTTTGATAGCGTACTTAATGAGAGGGTGAGCAGTGTCTACAGCTAAGAGAAAGACCGCATCTTAGAAAAGTGAAGCTCAAAATCAATGTTTTTATCCATCGAAACCATGACAAGTGTTGATCATTTGACTGTTATTTACAGCTCCGCCAGGGTCGCATAAAATGTACAAAGCAATGTAAGAGTGATAGGCTGGCATTCGAAAGCATGTCCGTCAACGAAGTCTAGGCAATGAAACCAACACGTCCGTAACCACGCTAACTTTGCCTTCTGAAAACTATACTGACGAACTATGGATAGATGCTTGCCGGCCACTACCATCAACTATATACTTTCACCTCGCTTCATCTCTAAGCAGGGTTGCATGTTGTTTTACAGTTTTACGAGAAGTAAGCAAAAGTGTCAACCAGCGATATCCTACTGTCGACGATAATTTGACTGAAAGGAACTAGTCGACCCGCTCCCTTAGGATGACAATAAGGTGGATACATAAAGGCTAAAAACGCTCATGTTCGGCTGAATACAGCTCACTGTTTGTTAATCATGGAACAATTCCCCGGCCACTTCTTGTTAAATATTTAGAAGTTATTAGTTCACACAGCCCTCATATGGCAAGTTGAGAAAGCTACATTTCTGTACTATGCACATCAAAGCCCCAGCCATCATCTCTTCCCTCACCGGGTATATTGTGAACGCATGTGATTTCGTGTGGCGGATGTACTATTTCTGTATGCCATGATAAGAATAGTTGAACGTGTTTCTACATGTGACCAATCCTTATATTCCCAAGTGTTTCAGTGTCTGGGACACCAGAGGAGGAAAACAGTTCCGACGCAATCCATGCTGTTTTTTTCGCAACTTTTTTAAAACAATTTCACTCTTACGACACGCCAGAAACGTACACTGGTGGTTACATATACGACCTCGATCTAAGTTCAGTTTGCTGGAGGGCAGTCGCACACTTAATCTAAACGCGTTAATCATGCTGGAACAGATCGCACTCTCTTGGAACGCAAGTAAATGATTGACATGCCGGTAATCTGAACAACTAGACAGCTTATTGAACTGGCTTTTATTTGTGCAGCCTGTGGTGGAAGAATAGAAGAGATCACTAGTGAGTTTAATGTAAGACATATGGATACGCGATCGGTTACTTGTAAATCAGTTCGAATTCTGGTGAAAAATTTGTTACAACAGGCAGTGTCGATGATCTGCAAAGAGGTGGTCGACCGGTCATATCAACCGATGACTGATCTGCAAAGTGGGGCCACCTCAACCAGGATCTACACGGAACGTTCCCAAACGCTGGAGCAACTCAAAGTGGCCATAATCTCGGGATGCAGTGCAATTTCCTGGACTACTTTTCAACGTGTGTTGTGGTCATGCCTAAGGAGAATAGTTTCGTGCAAGCAAAACCACAAGTTACACGAAGTAACACCATCTATTTTGAATTTATGGTTTATGTATTATTACTCTGTTTTCATTTTATCTTTGCATGACGACAATGTCGATCTGTCAGTAGAATAGCATATCTCTAGCGGTAATTGGCAGATTCGTTTACCTAACGGTTACTATCAGCTCTGAGGTCGCAACTAAATCAATTGAGAGTTCTAAAATATTACTCGATCAGCATATACGTGAGAGACAGTCGACACTACAATTTTCCTAATCACCATACTAGCGCAATCTCACAGGTCATCAGCTACGCATGTCTGGCTGAATGTTGTTTCAGTATGTTTGATTGTTTGTTGGTGAAATGATTACAGTCAGTAGCTTCATTGAATTTAGT